>JAIPMN010000970.1:0-35078 GCA_020650975.1 Apostichopus californicus | reverse complement strand
CTGTTACAAGTTTTCGACATGCTGATGTTGAATTTGACATGTTGATAGACGCAATGACATACTGTTTTTTGTTTCGACATGTCAATATGGAATTGTAACATGCTGATATGGAATTGTAACATGTTGATATCGAATTGGACACTTCACTTTCTTTTTCGACATTTATGGAACGTTTGGCTCTCCGTAATAATAAAAAACTACAGATACTGAAAGTTCCACTCTATGTTTATTTTCTACATTTTCAGTTCCTTAGCTCAACTGATCACAATTTTCATTTCAAGATAAATTTAAAAGCTGTTAAACATGAGAATTTTTCTAAATCAGTGCTCTGATAGGCTTGACAAAAGCAGATCTGCCATGTTTCCAGGACCCAGATGGATCTTCAACCACCAGCAAGTAAAATGTTTGATTGTTTGTGTAACTGTCCAAGTTTTATCAAAGCCTACAAAATCATTAGGTGCAGCCAAATACTGTTGAATACAGACCAAACGTACTAAACTCTTTTACTAGGCCTTTATATGTTCTTCAATGGGAAGCAAAAACCCACGAATAATTTTAAAAGTATTTATTAATGAGTGCATTATTACAAAATCCATTTTGAAGAACTTACTTTAATTTTCTCTGCATTACTGGATTGTTTGCTTCGAATGGCAGCTCTATTTCGGACTTTCTCTGCTCTGACCTGTTCTTCTCGAACTATTTTTTGTTGCGCCTGATGGTTGACAGGCTGAGGGGCAGGTCGACGTTCGACAACGACTGGCGCGGCTGGCTGAGGGGCCTGCTCTGTCTGTCTTGACCTCTGTGGCATGGCGGCTGGTCTTTCACAAACTGTCTCGACCTTGACATAAAACAATAGATACGAATAGAGACTGAAGTGACCTCTTCTCTTCCTCTTTAATTAAACAACATTTCACTTAAAACAATACTCTTGTCGCTCAAGTTGATTGCTAAACAGAATGCTGACAATTTTCTGAATCTTACTGTGAAAACCACATCCTCATACCATTTTGTATTGTGAAGATCTTATGATTTTTTTGAAATTTAGTGATATTTTGTAAATTGCATCTGGCAACAGCAGAATGGATGATGTCATCAAGACACTTCAGCTGAAAATGGTTTTGTTCAATCTTTATAATATCTCAACCATTTATTCCCAACAAAAAATATATTTCTACAAAATTATGCATTTTGATGAAATTCTAAGTACAGAGAACTTGGACAGCTATTCAAACATTCCAAATAAATCAGGTTTTAAGGATAAATCAACGAGAAGATTATAATAGCCTTAGAAGTAAAGCTTCCAAAGAGCATATGCCCAGATGACATCACAGACCCCCTAAGTTGGATGACAATAATTGTCATCCGACTTCCTGGATTAGTTGAAGGTTTAGCCCGTCAAAAACAGTCACATTCAATCAAACATATCTTGAGATAGGGGCATGATAATGAGATGGGGTTTTCAAGTAGCAGTGTGTAATATTATTCTCTTCAATATAAGTTTAACAATGTCTGTCACCAGAATACCCTTTTAAGTGTGTCCCCCAACAGCCATCCACTACAGCTCAGTAAGACAAAAACTGTATGGCATCATGTGTCAGTAGCTCTATTATCAACTAGCAAGCTAACTACCAAAACCTGTTTTAACACAGTAACATCAAGAATTGAATTGCCTCTAACATATTAGTAAAAAGAACCCTCCTAGTGGTAGCTTACCTCTGCAGGAGAACTAAAAGCCAGCAATCAGGTAGCTACATTCAGATCATGAGAATAGTTCAAGACAAAAATTATTGCTACACACAAAGACAGCTGACTACAACATCTGTTTGTAGCAAATAATTCATCAAATCTGGGTCTAATAGTCCATGCCAAGTTTGCTAAGCTTTATATTCAGTGAATCAGTAGCATATTGAGTTTCTGATCTCCTGCTGAGGATGATGCTAGCCATTGGAAACTTCTTCAAATGCTGATTATTGAAAATGTCAAAATGAGTCAAATTTAGGTAAATTATAAACGTTGATCTCTTTGTACCTGTTGTTCTGGTTCCTCTGAAGGTGGTCGAGCCTTTTCTTGTTCCTCCTTCATGGCTTTCTCTGCCTCTACAATCAGCTCATCGATGTCTCCCAGGACATCGGTCAGGTTGACCTCACTCTCATCATCTTCATCATCAGCATCTTCTTCTTCCTCTCCCACATCGTCTTTGCTCCCACTAGTCTCATTATCATCAGTGATGGAGGAGATGTCTTCATCTACTGTGAACAAGGCAGAAGAAAAAGCTTTACTGCAGTCTGTAATAAAACTGATTTGGATCAAAATTTGGAGTGTTAGCTCAGTGGTTAACGCCGGTGCCTCTCAATCATAAGGTCCCGAGTTTGAGTCACTCCAAGATTAATGTATGTCGACCAGTTACAGAGTTGTTGACAATTCATAATCATGGACGTTAAATATGAATCTAAGAGACTGACTTCGGTCAGCTTGCAGCATTTAAAAGCCAATGATGGCTTCTTCGCGACTTCCTGCTTGCAGGAGGATCTAAAATACATGTATACAAAATTTGGATGAAATTTGGATCATGTTTGTCATCAACATGAGCTGCAAGTAGAGAGACAGGTACCTGACAAAGTGACAAACATGAATGCACACTTACTGTCTTCTTGACATATGCTGCGGATTGGGGGGAGGAGGAAGGGGGCTTCACTTTGATGAACAAAATTTTCATCAGGCCCATTTTCAAATGAAACTAAAGATCGGAGTGATATTCTGACTGGATGTTACCTTTGACTGATTCAGTAACAGCATCAATGTCTGTCTCCATGTAAACCTCTCCATCTTCCTCATCCTCCTCCTCCATAGTGTCATCTTCATCCGATTCTTCAATCTCATCTTCTTCCTCCTCCTCTGGTTCATGTTTCCTGACCTCTCCGTCACTTTTGACCCATCTATTCTTCAATACAGCCAAGTCCTTCATTCTATCCGCCTGCCAATAGAAAACCACATAGGCTGCTGATTTCTTATATAAAGTAAAGAATGTCTGGATTTTGCTTACCATTTTCCAGCGATATGAAGGAGTTCAGTGAAGCGAACCAGGTACGAAAAACACATAATAATTGACAAAAGAAAGGCAACTTAGTTTGTTGTTATGAACCTAATATTTTAATGCCACAGAAATGAGAAGAAAGTAAAAAAATTATCAATTTTGAAGTTTCTCAAAGGAAACATTTAAAAGCAGCTGTGGGCTGATAAGTGAATTTTGTCGAAAATATGCAAGAATTGTCTTTACTAAGTTTGGGTCATTCCATATCATATCACCAAATTTTGGAGTATGTTGTAGTTTGACATCTTTGAAAAATCCCCAAATTTATTGTATTATTGGAACACCATAAAATAAGCATATTCTGAAATTTTTTTTTTGCATTGCTTCACAATTGGCCGATTTATCACACTTATGAAATTCCGCAATTTGTCGACACCGTGGCATTTTCTTGACTTTTGAGGTGTCATTTCTCAGCAATTAAACATCCTACTACCTTTTTATTACAGATGCATATATAGTCTATCCCATAGAACAGGAAAATAAAAAATATTGTCTTGTGTAGTTAGGTCAACTTAAGAGTGTCAAAATATTCGATTTTTGTACTTTTCACTAAAAAATGTGCTATTTTTAGTGATAAATTGCTCCTAAACAATTGCTTCAGGGTACTTGATTCTTTCAGAGGTTACTATGTCTAGTACAAACAATACAAAATAATGATTACAATGCTTTCCTATAATATGTTTGCAAGTTATATGTGCAAGTTGTTTAGTTTCTATTATGTTAACCAACCTACCTGTATCTGCTTACTAATTTCATTACTCTGCCAGTTGCTCTGGTGCGCTTTCAGTCGGTCCTGAATGGATTTGGCCATGGCTCCGACCTTAGCCTCTACTCTTTGTGGGCTTAATATATTACTAGGAGCATCTCGATTACTCGCTTCCAGGCCTTTCTTGGCCTGAGCAACAACTGTTGAAGTTGCTTGTTTCTTGTTTGAGCTTCCAGTGTCTTGTTCCTGACCTGGTCTTTTCTTAGGGGTGGGTTCTTTTTTCTCCTCCACTTTCTTGGATCTGGGAGAAGCTTGGGGAGCGGCGTTGGTCCTAGGTGCCGCTCTTGGTTCCGGTTGAACGGAGGGCTTATCCGCAGCTGTGCATTTACTAGAGTGAGGGAGAATCACGTCTCTACCGGTAGCCGTCTGAAAACCGCCGTCTCCGAGACGCGACGAACCCAGTTGAAACCTGGCGGCTCTGGACATCGTTGGTCTCGTCTGGTCTGCATTTTGATTGGTTCCCGCCTCCTTCTTCTGTAGAGATTTCTTGATGGGAGACCTTGGCTGAATCTGGCTGTACATTCTAGTCTGAGTTGCCTCTCTCTTAGGTGGAGATGGTCTGGATTCTTCTTGAGGCTCTGCTGGAGCTGGTCTCTTCCATTTCTTAACAGGTCTTTCTTCCTATCAGAGCAAAAAAGTTACAAATAGTTTATAGGTCAAAGAAGCAAATGAGGCTGAAATATGCTTAACTGGATGGAGGTCATATCATATTCATACTGTAATAATAATAACTAAGATTTATAATGCGCTGATTATAAACAAAATAGTTGTCAAAAGTGCCGTACATATACAGTAGTTTGAATAGAAAGAAAGCAAAAACAATAATGCAACAATGAAAAATAATTACAAATCAAAACTGAAAAATGTTTAGCATAGAGGTAGGCTTTTAGTTTAGATTTGAAAAGTGATTTAATAGTGGAGCATCATGCATTATCCTACAGTATATATTTATATGAACTAATGACTTTTTGAAGACCAACGATTGTCAACAACCCTGTAACCATCTCAAGGAATGCTAATTAGCTTCAAGAGTTGAGAAGTGATAACCTTCCAACTTAGTAAATATTCAATATTAGAATATGGTAATTGTAACCTTAGTATTCAGAACCTTAACCTTAACTGACCTGTTTGATTTCAGGTTTAGTGTGGTTGGTGTCATCTTCCCATGAATTGATATTTGCTGCAAGAGCAGCAAATCTGGACTTCCTTGAGGGAGGGATAGGCTGATTAGAGACTGGTTTCGCAGGTTGACTTGCCTCTTGACGAGTCTGCAATTTTGGTAGCACTGGAGAAGAATCTAAATCTTTTCCCTCTGAAGATAAAAGAATACCCTTTATAATATTATGACGGTATCAGTCTACAGTATGACCCATTGAGTCGTCACGGTAACCTTATAATATCAAGCACATGAAATGGTGTCATGTCTAGTGCTCAGTGAAATATAATGTTGGATGCTCATAGCTCTGTAAACCCACAAGCTACAGTAATATCAATGTGCATCCTTGTGGTTTGTTTCACAGTACTCCACAAGTTTTTACTTATTTGTTACGACATTGCTTGGACATTATGCATTGAATGCACTCTAAGCATGTAATCTGTGCTAAGGATGTATACTTCAGTAGGAACACAGGCATTTCAACACTTTTCACACAGTAATTTTTGTGCATGCCCTATTTCACTGACCCTTACTGGTATCCAAAGCTAAAGTTGGTCTTAATTTTCTTAAAAGATACAGATGACTTTGGGCACAAAATTTGTATGGATTGTATGGATTTCTATACAGGTCTCTATTAAATGTTTGAGGAATGACCCTTTAATCATCTAAGGCTCATCAATTGAAGTGGCTGGACTACTTAGTCTAATACACAGATGATTTGGCATTACCTGTAGGTCAACCCCTCTGATGCAAAACCAAAAAACCCAATAGGAAAACACATGAATTTTATTGCATCAAAATATCAGGTTTCCACATACAGTAACAAAATGCAATACAAATTTGTCAAGGAAAATACCATGGAATGTCAGCCAAGTGTGCTGAATTGTTTATATTCATAAAGTAGACAGAACCTGTTTTGGTTGAGTTATTATTAAGATAAACAGCAACAGATTAACATAATGAATTTAGACCAGCACAGAGGAGCTGACATCGTCAGCCAGCCACATTTAATCTTCTGTGGAAGGATCCATCATAAGTTGGATGATGCTGATTATCATAATGCTGCATGATATCAGGAATGAGGTACAAAAATATTTTGACTGGAACTGACAATTAAAGCTGTTGGTTGCAATCAATTGCAGTTATTACATTTCATTGATCCGAGACACTGTGATCACACCAGCTGAATAAGTTTCCAATTTCTGTACTTTTTACGTACAGTAATCTGATTAGAAGCGGTAGGTTACTGTACTGTAGTCTGTACCTAGGCTACGTATGCACATACCTGCTACTGTATCAAAGTGAAAGCCTAGGTTAACATTTTACCTGCATCATCTTGAGGTATAGACTCAAGTATCTGCTTTGACACGATGCTCAAGATTTAATGAAATAATTATTGGTGCTGTGTGAGATTTTGCTTGCAAGCAGTTTACAGTAATCAGATTAAGAGGCCTAGATTTCTTTATAAGTGATAATGAACATTGAACACAGCCTCACCCTTTTGAACATCCCACTGTGCTCTTTGTGTAGCTAACGTGTTGAATCTCTTCTTCATTGACGTTTTGGGAGAGCCTGAACTGGGAGACTTTCCCGGACCTGACTTCTGTGAATGAACTAGTGATTGAGAGAAATACAAATGTGATATGAAAACAACATAGAAAAACCTTGACTACTTAAAACTGTGTTAAAACTGTAAGTGCATTCAACTATCTAAACCTGGGGTGGGCAACCTGCGACCTGCCAGTGATTTTTTTGCGGCCTGTGAGATGTCTCAAGAAAAAAAAAATCAATCTATTTTACATCATCACAAGAAACAAGCTGGCTGCTTAGAATTTATCGGCACTAATGATGCTGTCAGGTAGGCCTATTATCCCCATTAATTATCAACTGTACTGTATTGACATTATGTTTTTGTGAATACAGATTAAGTACACACACCTATTGCTTGAAAGTCCTCGGAATCAAAGGTTTGAAATCAACAGCAGGTTGTAAGTTAGGTGCGGCCCAGTCAATTTTTCACTCCTTATATCTGGCCCATTCATTCAAAAAGGTTGCCCACCCCTGATCTAAACGAATGGTGATCCATCATAACATCTTTTACAGTAGGTTAGTTGAAACTTAAGACAACAGAGCTTTCTAGGTCCTACTTTATTTGGTTTAGAACTTCAGATCAATCACATATCATGCAATGCTAGTTCCACCCAGCTCCCTCACATCACCTCCATGCCTAGCACATATTGGCTCCATTAGCTTGTACAATGAAGAAAATAGAGTTTTACAGGAAATACACAATTAACAGCCCTGGAGATTAGGCACTCTGTGCATTGAGATTTACCTTGATGACTTTTGTCCTCCATTGAGTTGATGGTGGTGCTGGGACCAAGTGGAGCTTTCCTTTTCTGGGATTCCATTTTGTTTTCAGCCATTTTCTTGGCTAGGTCCTCTCTTCTTGCTCTTGTCCTCTCCAGCAATCTCTGAAAGGTGAACAATTAATGGTTATAAATTTAATAATATATTCATTTATAGAGCGCAACTATATGCAAATGCATTTCTATGCGCATTACAATCACAATATTACCCCGGTCAAGGATAACCTGTCAAATATCTAGAGACAATCCCTCCACATGGCAGCAGCTAAACAGTGCCCAGCTGACAGTTTTATCTCACAGGTCCCCATTTATACACCTGGGTGAAGAGAGGCAATGGCGATAAAGTGTCTTAATTGCCCAAGGACACAACGCAATGATCTGGCCAGGACTCGAACCTGCAATCCTTAGATCACAAGTCCACTGCCTTAACCACAACGCTCTCAGTAATTAACAGACTATAAATTTAAGCTTAGCCGTCACAATGTCTAACTGGTTGGCAAATTGGCAATTGCACTTGAGTATTGTGAACATTAAATGCAGCTCATGCGTACTTAACCGTAGGGAAAACTTTGTATACACTACACACAATGGTAGGCATGGTGCTGACTCACAGGGAAGCTGGATCAAAGCAGTCTATACTTGATCCACAAGATGGCAACCTAGTCTACAAAGAGTATGTTTATTTTCAGCAGCAGAAGATGTTGGTGAGATTCATGTAAACTAAACTACTATAGCATTAGCCCAGATAGTGCAGACCAATATACAGTATGCTCCGGTAAGATGGTGTACAATAATTTCAAGATGCTAACAGCACAACTTTAGGTAGGACGAAATGAAAAATCCCTCTGATTTTGATTTATGACTAGGAGGCTAGTTTTATCCTTCAACTAGGTCATCCCATTGGAACTTAATTAGATTATGTACACCAGAATGATCTACTGTACAGCTGTAGGCCTACAGATTTTTACTTGTAAAGATCCTGAGTTAGAAGAATTTTTAAGTTAAGCAAGTGAATTTTTAGTTCACAAAATTTGCAAATACGTTAAAGTTTGCTGTATAATTCTGTGTTGCTGTGTGATAGCTATTTAAGGCTAACGTAAGATGACAACTTGCATTCAAAAAGTGTTTTTTCAATCTGATGTTTAAACTCAGCAATAAAAGTGAAGCTGCATAAGTATTGCACAGAAGCCTACACAATTAAGCGAACATAAATTAGGCTGATCAAAAACCCAACCCTTCCCACTCTATACTCCCAAAATAATTCCCAAATTGCAGAAAGTTTGGTGTGAAGTAGACTTACTATCACTTAGTATATCAGCACTAACTTCTGTAACTTGTAAGCATGACAGCACCGTTTCTAGGCCTAGTTCTATAATTTATACATTTAGCTATATTAAAATTTCAATTGCAAAATGCCAAGCTATGTATTTTCCCTGAATCTTCCTCTTTTTTGGCATAAATTTTTTGAAATCTTCGTTCTTGTGACAATCTGCCTGGTTGGTAGGTCTAACTAGTTCTATGCCTAAGCATAGTGATACTACGGTATGAAATCTAGCCTAGGTTCCCAGAACTATGAAGGCCTAAGTAGGGTTCCCTAATCTAATTTAGACCTTTAATTTAGACCTTACTAACTGTAGGCTGTATTCTATGTCGTTTTGGCCTTTGTAAGTTCCAATCTAACTTATGCACAAAGGTACAAAAGGCCTAACGTATGGTTTTCATATATATTTAGGCCTAGGCTTTGCCACTGTAGTTTGTGATTAACGTTAATCGAAGTTCTGGAGATGTCAGTTGTTGATGAAATTACCTGCGTCAGTGGATCCATTTCAATTTGTAAAGATATCTCCTATAGTTGATGGTTAATAAAACGAATTTTGTAACCTATCTATTCGTTGATAGGCCTATGAACTAACAAAACACATTTCTTTCTCCTCGTCTGTTAATCTCATTCACTGCATCCGGTACTTGTGATTGTTACTTGCTATGTTAGACTTGGAGGTCTTGTGATACACGCTGTACATATGTACATATGTGTAAGTACGTAAGATCGGGTGGTTCCGCGGTGTAACGGTTGTTTTGATCATTTGAAAGTTGCGCGGATGATTGGTGTCAAAGGTCAATAGAGAGAGAGTCCATTAGTATAAAGGGGTTACAAAGTTTTTTTCAATTGTAATTTAATGTTTATTGAGTACCGTAACAATTATTTTAATGTTTAGTGTATTTAGTAAATTGTCCCATCTTTTAATTTAGGTCAAAAATGAATTTTTCGGTCACTTCAATTGGAAAAATTGCTCAGAAAACGAGTACTTATAAAGGTTGACGCGACCATTACAAATTGTAAGTCCACGGGAATAAACAAATTTTACCTTCGGTATCTGCGTATAGATAATACAATTATACGAGATTGGTTTGGTAAAGACTTCAATAAATATTTTTGACTAACATTTTGTAGACAAACATAGTGAAAGAATATCCATTTATCGAATAGCCACATTTAGCCAGGAGTATCGCCTGTTTTACTACTTTATGGCGCTTTAAAACCCTTCAATAGGGCAATTTGACCAGTTTAGTAAGCAGCAGAAAGTGATTTTTCTTGGCCCTCAATTTACATCAATTCAGAGGGATATTTTGTACAAGAACCTTTATATCAATGGAAAGGGTAACAATTATAGATTTCATGTCTGATAGGTTTCACTAATTTTGGGCTCATTATGTATGCAAATATGCAAAATAGTCCCAAAATAGCATTTTTTGGGAATACATAGCCTACTACCAATAGTAATTGGTGTATTTAATGTTAATATAGGCCCAGTATTAGTCTAAAATATATCCTATCGTTTGCGGCTAAAATTGTGGAAATTGGTTGAATTGATAAATAACTTGGATATAAGGATTGGCATAAGAACTGCGGACACGACCCCTCCATACAATGCATATGTACAATACACTGTATATATAGACATGTAAAATATACTGTATATATATACAATCAGGGAGTTGTTCCCTGGAACATTACCCACCCAAGTGTACTTGTGCAAATCGTTATCACAAATTGGTGGCGCTATGCCGATATTCAGTGCTTTACTTTTGTTAGGAAACCTGTAAAGAACAATATTTATTAGGTTTTTGAATAAGGATGTAGGGTGCACGAGATATGATTTTTTGAAACAATGAAGAATTTTTCAACTGTTTTTCGTTTTTTTTGGCAATATTCCGATAAAAATTCAAATGTTCAATTTTCTATAGCCCTGAATGATCTTTTCAGGGTAATTTTTTATTTTATGTGCTGGGTTTGTTCTAGAACATTTATGAAGGGGCTGGCCTGTTTCTAAGTGGAGATAGATTTTATTGAAAATGACAAGGTTAAAATGTAAAAGTTTCACCCTTGTTGAATCAAAACAAGGTTTGGACCAAAAATTTGGAAATAAACATCAATAGCATCCCCCCCCCCCTTCCCACAAAATAGATATTTTTGAATAGATCTGTATTTCAGCTTTATTCTAACTATCAAACCAAGTTTATAGCTAGAAGGGTTGGGAAGATACACATTTGTTAAAGTGTTAAGTTTTTGGGGGCTACTTTAGCCCAGTAATGTGTTTGGAAGTTAACTTATAAAAATAGGTGGCTAAAACAAACGAGAAAAAAATAGTAGAGGCCTCTGAAAGTAATATTAGTTTCGGTAAATTTGTAGTGGGCCTAACGTATGTAAGTTGAGAGTGAGGGTTTCATATACATTCGTTGATACCGTTCACAAGTTTTTTTTCAAATTGTCCCCAGACTTACTCAAAATGACTACACTTAGAACTGAGCAAGAAAGAGGAGATTCTAATGTACAAGAGTCAGTGGTTACTACTTAATATCTACTCCGTCCAGTTGCTTCTGAGTTTCACCCGAGAGATTTCAGTGTTTATACTTTAACACTGCACGAGCAACACCACCTTATGTGTTACAACAGGCAAACATTCATAGCGTAGGGGGAAAAAAATCTTGAAATAGCACCGCCCCTTTAAGTCCCGTTTGAAAACTTGATACGATTCCTTACCATAGACATCATATAAAGGAAACGAAATGATTAAGCGACATAATTTTTCGGTCACTTCAATTGTATAAATTGCTCAGATAGCGAGTAGGTATAAAGGTTGACGCGACCATTACAAATTGTACTCCCTGCAACTTGAGAAAGACGAGTTTTGTCCATGGTGACCGTGCCCACATTTCCTGTGAGGGTTAAGGGGAGAGGTCTCATGCTGTCCGGCCCTCCCTTTTACTTGAAGCACTGCATTAGCATGCATTACAACAGCCAAAAGTTCATAGCGTATAGGGAAAAAGATCTTGAAGTAGCACCGCCCTTTAAATCCCGTTGTTCGAAACGATTCCTCACCATGGACGTTATATAAAGGAAACCAAATGATTAAGCAGAAACTAGGAATATTTCTGTAAAACGACTCAGTTTATATGACAAAGTTATTGAAGACTTTATTGTTTAATAATTTTACCTCAATGAATGAAATCCGCCAGGTCTTGTTTACGTAACCATTTCTGCGTAATTAAGGTTATTGGCAATGTGTGTGTAAATTAGGGTAAGTCTGTACATAGTAAACCGGTCATTTCTATAAATATTAACTTAGTCATTTATGTAACACCACGACGAAATTCTGTTAGATCAACAATGAATGTATAACATAAAATTTGATAGGTTTGATGACAGAGAGTTCAAAATACAACAAACTTCTAAAAAAATGAATTTTCCACCCAAAGATTTATTTCTGTGACACTCCTACAAGTGCAGAAAATTGCTTTGATCCCCATTGAAGGAGAGCAACCTTTGCTATTATAATAACTGCACATCTACATATTCAAATGATACCACACTGGCAAATTAACATCCAGTTAAACCCCCTAAAAACACACGTCTTTAATTCTCTCTAACCTTATACTATAACAAATAATATTTTGATTTTAAAATTGTATTCATACATAATATCGTTTTCGGTTAAAAAAAAAACTAACTAATGGACTTGGATATACACACTTATAATACACAAACTTGTTTGTGTAAACGATTATACGATAAAACAAATAATTCTCATTGGCATTTAGAAACAACCGATTCTATTGCACAGAATTGGAGAAGACCACACACAGCAGTAGTAAATTTGATTGTCTATACATTGTTTTTTTTGTACTTGGACCAATAAGTACAAATCATTCTTATGATGAGTTTTATTTTGTTGAGGCTTTCTTAATAAATCTAGTTAATGCAGAGTTGTTGCTTTCATAGAATCGAGTAAATCTATTTGATTGCGGCCATCAACATATATATGTAAAGGTGAGGGTTGAATGGAAAGTAAGACCGATATAACGGGGATGCATTCCCGTAAGGCCACATGAAATCAACAGTCTTCTTTTTATTTCGTATTTCGATGAACAGGCGGCGATAATTGCAAGGATCGCATGATTTAAAAGGTATTGTTTGAAAAACAAGGAGATATAAATTGTTACTAAAATGTGACTCACAACCAACCAAATGTGGTTTCATTAATTCTGCACATAATTCGTAAATAGTTTAAGAAAGGAAACTTGTGTGCGGATGGGCGGGAAGGGGGGGGGGGCTAGGATGTGGCATTGTAAGAAGTAAATTGACCTTGTTAAACTGAAAGAAAGAATGTTTGGAATGAAAGGAAACTAATATTGAATGAACACAGAGATAAACCTAAGTTCCCTAGTAACTCTGCTTGAAGAAAGATACAACGTGCATGGGAACTTTCTGTCGGCACAGAAGAACAGGCACTTATAGAAAAAGTATACAGGAAACGGACTCTCAATAGCAATAGGGTAGATTAAAGTTGTTAGAATTACATGTAGGAGACTATTGACGGTCCGAAAATAAATGAAAACCGCAAATTCTTAACATAATTTCCGTATTCATTGAAATGTTGAAATTAATGATAACCCATGCACCATGCAATTACATATACACCTCAGAATGGAATACGAGTAGGTCTCACCCGGGTAAGTGTAAAGGGATACTGGGATAGAATGAGGGTGGGGTTCTCATTAGAAGGGCAAGGGTGAATATATACCCTGCATTATTTAACTTTACTCTGCGCAGCAAATGGAATGAAAATGTATAACGTGTATTACAATAAGTACACAAAATATAATAATTTATAATTTACTATAACTGAACATTATTCTCTAACAAAAGAAAACTGCTTTCTAATTGGTCCTTCAACATTGCGCACTTGGAATGGGTAATTTGTTCTTTACGTCGTAAGGTTATTTCTTATGTTCAATCAGATATGGACACATGACCACCATTAACTCGTCCTTATCGAGCTCACCGTCACCATTAGAGTCACAACAATACAGTAGAAAATCACAGTACTTCGTTAGGTCTTCTTGGCTAAGAGACTGTCATTAAAGAAAAATGCATATTAAACATAATTAATAACATTAAGATATGTTTTATTGTGTACTGATAGATCGACAGAAGGACCAAACACTTCCTTTCTTGAGTCCCAAAAGTTGTCTTAACATTCAGAGGAACTATAGTACGAACCATTCGTTTATAGGCTTCCAATATCAAACCAGCTGTTACTATTGTGAGAAATTGCAGTGCTTCCTGAAATAATATAGGAATATTTGGCCTTTTTGTGATTAATGTGTAGTCGAGAGATATACGAAGTTCGGCGAATGACAAACATAGTAGTAAATATTGATCAAAGACAATGTTGATACCTTTTAATTGCGTAAACAGTTGCACAATGTCAATACAAAAACATGTAAGAAGTGAGTATTAACCAGTACAAGGTAAGCACCCCAGGTACAGCTCACGGTGTTGATTTAGTGACAATGACTTCATATTTAGGTAAATTCCAGTCTTAGCACTCAAATAATAATATTGTAATTTTTTCACTACGAAATATCATAACAAAATATTAAAAAAATATGAAAGCCCTAAAACCAAGCGGAAGATAAAAGAGAACACCAAATTTAAAAACGTTAACTATTAGACCTTCAATATTATTCATATTTAACTTTGCAAGAATGGTTCCAACAGTTGATGGACAATTAACATGTGGCGAGAAACCGTTCTATCAGGGCGAAGCGTTCTATTACTTCGGTGTTGGCAATGCACCACGATGTAATTGTGCAATTCGTCATTTAGATTCTTTAGTCATTGGATTTATTATCTAGTAATTTTACCCTTTTTATTCTTAGCAGTCATCACTCTTTTTAGAACAGTGACATAATCTCTAAAACAGGCTGGAATATAAACTCACTAAAGTTCATTGTAAAGGGTTGCAAATTGGTGTTGTAAAAGTGTACAAAATAAATATACAATAAATGTTTTGGAAGCTTCCTACAAGTTCTAGCCTTGTATACATCTTGTCCAATATCTATAAATCCAATATCTAAAAGTAATTTAATTCGCTCAATCCTTTTTTTCAGTAGTAACCAAATCAGGGCTTCCTTGAGGTTTTTTTCGAGAATCACCCTGCAATCACCTAACAATTTTGAGTTCTGTTTTCATTTTGTTTTGTTTTGTTAATGGGAGAAAGTAACAGACCTATACAATTGTTATTTTTAATGAATATATGAACAGTATTAGTCTGTGCTATAAAAGACTGTCACAATACAAAGAAAACAACTGAAACATGGAGTTTAATCTTTATCTGTTCGGGATGATTGATGTAACAAGACCATGGCAAGTTCGTCTTTTTGAATTCGGCCATCTTTGTTGACGTCACAAATACTGAGTAGCGCCTGGCTACCCGACTGGAGAGAATCGACATCGACGTTCTTCGGTTAAAAGGATAGAAAGTTAAGAGAAAGATAGAGACTGGAGAACAAAACACATTGGTCAAGATGGTATAACGTGGGAAACATATTGATGTTATAAAGGAAAAAATAGTTATGGTTATTGTATATGAGAGATATGATTGTTGTAGAGAATGCATTAGTATAACAAATGAGCTGGGTTATAGGGAAGGGAATGAGGTTCATTAACATAACAAATTTAGTAACATATACAGTAAGATTAATAACCCAATAACAGAGAAGAGATACCGTACGTACATAAATATATAGATTCTGCAATGTCGAATACATTGCAATCAAGTTTAATTGATAAGTAAACGAATAAGTGACTACAGAGTTATTATTTGAACAAGACCTGGAAAATTTAGTGTTCTAATCATATATTTAATGTCTAACATGTTCTATCCTGGCAAATGAACATAGGACAATATTGAGAAGTATCTCAATATAAACAAACGTGTTTCTTTATTCCCTTTTGATTTTGTATTTTGGTAGACGACGTTTTAGATTATGAATGCAACGTATGAATGTTCATTAGTACGTAAGTAAATTCCCCAAAGGTAATGATAACAGTTATATACATATATATAGAAAGATAATCTTCTACTAATATATACTGTAGTTGATGGGTGTCGAGATAAATTACACGCATCACTTCAATGCATGATTCAATGAGCTTGATACGAAGTAGGCCTAAAGCAAGCTATAGCTCTTACCTCGTTTTCATGTTCCATCAGATCCTTCAAAAACCCGGACAGTTCGTCACCTTCGATAGTACCGTTACCATCCTTACATAGTGAAAACAAAAATATGAGATGACTCAGTTATTTGCTATCGCTTCATTGGTAACATGATCGAGAGCATCATGACAGTTAAGAGGATGACTGATTATAATATGAGTACTTCATTTATTGGAGAATAAAACCCGTAACCTATACAGTATCCAGTTATGTTTTTTGCTAAGTTCGTATTAATGTGTTTTCCGCACAACCCACTTGCCAGTATGACTGACAAACGTTGTATTATAGGTTGTGACATGATGCATAATAACTGGGCAAGAGTTTATCGAATTGCATTTGCGTTGTTACAAAATGCCACAGTGCAATATAACAAGTCCTGTTGTTCTATAGAGAACTTGTTGGTTGTACACAATGTCAAATCATTATATACCTTAAAGAAGGTACATGGCAGTTATTTTGTGGCTTGGTACCTATACCGTATATGATTCTGCCAAATTTGCAGCTTGGTCAATGGGGACAAATTTTGTGTTGCAATTTTCTCCTTTTCAAAATGTTTAACTGTTTTAATATGCTTCCTTTGCGTAATACGCAATGGTTTAGCTCACAGCGGCCTTTTTAAAAAAAATGAGTCACAGTTTTCCAATTTACCTGGTCATAATGACTTAATAAAGTCTTTATATGTAGTAACAGAGTCTTACATAACCATTACACAAGACAAGCCGACAACGCTCATTGCAATATTTTTACCATAGTAACATAGGGAAATTCGGTCTTCGTAATAGAGGCATACAAATTTGGAATGATCTATCAAAAAAGTTGAAGTCTATAACTTCAAAACCCACATTCACCAGACATTTGAAATAGGAATTTATTAACTCGTACTAGTATTATATGATCTATTCACGTATCCATCTCAGCATCAATAGGATATTATTACTGTATATTTAATCCTTACGTATAAACTGTATTATAGATATTTTTCCTTTTTTTTCTTCTTTTCTTCCAGGGAGTCTCCTACCTTGTTAAGTCTTTTTAAGACTTTATAGGAGACTTCCTTTCCCATTGTACACAATTGGCGATAAAACAAATAAATTAATTATTGTACAACTGTTTTGATATTTTACCTTGTCATAATGTGCAAATACATTCTCAAACTCATCTCTCGAAAGTTGTTTCTTCTTCTGTAGGTAAAATTGTTTTAAAACAAATTGTTTACATACAATGGGAATGTTATTCATACGTAGTAAGACAATTGCACCGTTGCTTATACCACAGCAAACAATGTATAATCATTTATAATCAATGTACCGTACAATAACACATGTCATTTGAAAGACACAAGTTCAAAACATTGGCAAAATACAAAGGCAGGCAGAACTCCATCAATGTTTTGTGATGCACTCTGGCGCTATATCATGCGATCGATGTCAAATTGTTAAAAAGGAATAGCTGTGTTAATGTGTAACATATTTAAGAGAGATATTACTCGAGATCGAACCCTGACAGAATTACTGTTGAATCAAGTTGTCAATCGGTACTAAATGTAACCATGTAACCATTTTTAAAGACCTTGTTGAGACCAATACTGCAGTACACGAGAGAGATACCTGAACTTAAATTAACAGGCAAAACAGTTCCTGATGGAAGGCATTTGATCACATAGAACAACCTTCGCTGCTACTATTATCTGCTTTGAAATTTAATTGCCCAGTTTTGAAATCAAACTTCTACAATACACCGAGGATCTATATTATGTAGCGGAAGCTTTCAGACGTATTACCAACTCATTATCTGGATTATTAAGACCCGGATTGATATAGAATACCATATCGTATCTGAGCAAAATATCAAATATCAAACACGAATTTAAGAAGTCTATGGTGGTCGACTGATTTCATAGGTTAAGCAGTGTACTCCATTTTGTTAATTTGTTTTAATAAGAAAAAAACTTTCATTAACATGATTGCTTTTACCAGACACTAAATAATTACTTGAACATTGATCCTATCCATAAACAGTGTTTTGTTTATTGATTTCTCGATATTTGCAAAGCGTATGGCTTTCTACTTCAGGTATAGTGTATGGCAATCATTACACTCCTCGAGTTGCATCTGTGTTTATATACATCGACTTTATTTATTGTGGGAGTATATTTAGTCCCTAATTTGTGTAGATGAACCTCTTGAACAGTTTCGTGTTTAATAAACCAACTTTGTTTCAACGCACTCCAATGTCATTCAATGCTCGTTTTCGGTTCTATATGCTTTCTGCAAGGCCCCATGCAGTAGAAACATATTCCTGTATAATCCAGTGGTCTCTTTCCAGAAATGATAAGACTAACTTTGAAGTTGTTACTCCACGAAATCTACGTCAGGCAAACGTGCACAAACTACTAAAATGCAATTGAACAATACGGAACTTCAGGCCGACCTTATTGTCTTTAAAGGTCAAATTTACTTTGACATTCTACAAAATTGTGTTAAGAAAACTCACCCGCTTAAACATTAAACATGAAACGTGTCCATCTACTTTTCATGCATTCACTCTAGGCCATGAAGATCACCATGTTACCCTTAAAACACCACAACACAAGTATCCAAATCACGCAAGCAAGGAAGGAATTCGCAAACACACTAATAATTACACAACAGTTGTTTCGCGGAGTGGGAATTAACTTGCTCATCAGGCGACCACACTCCGTTGACTTCACATGGTTAACCCCAAAGATAGACTTTTTACAACATACTAGGGATTTTGGGGGGGATGGTGGGATGGGGAGATAGCGGGGGAAGGGGAGAGGAAGACGAGGAGAGGAGGAAATGTTCCTTTGGAGCCTTCGTTATTTATAGGTAAATTCCCATATCGGTGAGGTTACAATGACGCTGTCAGTGAAGAGTGCCCTGCAAAGACACTCGGGTGCTAGAAAGTTCCAATTCAACCACGAGCATCGAAAACTGACCCTATGCACAAATGTGACATAATTCAATATACTTGAACTTTACATGACACGTCTCATAAAATCAGTTTCTCTTTAGAAGAGTGATGGGAATAAACTTGTGTTACATTTCAGCTTTCGTTTTCAAGAAAGCGTTTATAATGTGCGACCTTAACTAGCAATTATATGGCTGCACATTTTATTGGGAAATTTTCCGTAACCCAATGGGATAAACTGAAAATAACAAAAAGTGATCGAATCCTTCAAAAATCACTGCAAGCTTGAAACGGTTGCATGAGTGGTCAAACATAAAGTTCTCTGATCGGCATCATGCGTGAACATACTCATGTAGGGAAATTCGACATCAGCAAATCCAATAACCAATGAAATGAATACCTGTGAACCGCCTTCGCCGTCATCGTTTCCACCGAAGAGCTATTGCAAATGTCAAATATGTCAATAAGTTGTTTAAGTTGACTACTTAAGTCGTGTTTGAATTTTGCGAAAAGGAACTATATCAGACTGGAATCTTGGTGTGTCATATTCAAAGACATTGCATGAGAAAGACTCCCTTTAGTTTGTAGACCTTAAACTGTGATGATAACGCGGAGACAACTCATAACTAAATTTTATCCTATGTCTCTTTTGCGCAGTTTTATGGCGGTATAGGCCTAAATAACATTAGCAAATTAAAATAGATGAATGGATTGATATACAAACCTAACAGTTGAAAAGAGTTTTCCTTCCATGTGTAATGCAAAACGTGCCTAAACTATTGACGTTAACGTATCTTTCGTTCACCCAGAGTTGAGATTTATTTATGCGATAGTGTATTGAGATCTCTAAATTATTGTTATGTAATATTTTGTTTTGAACTTTGAAGACGGCTATAAGAACCTTGCAATCATATACTAGATGTACCTTAAGGTACACTATACAAATCAATGTTCATAAAGGTATGCTCTTTTATATGTCTGATTGAAACTCTAGTGTTACCCAAGTGATATCTTAGTTAACTCAATAACACCACTATTTGAACTTTAGTTCACTAACAGCTGATATACAAACGGCTCAAGTGGGCAATTGTTTCCTTAGTTAAATAGCTACCAATTGCTTCTTGGAGTGCGTCCATACAGAAATAGTGTATTCCGTAATATGGGGCAAGGTAAGGCTAACAGATGCAATGATCGATGATTGTAAAGTCAATGAATGGTCATAGACATTAATGTGTTTAGAAAATCACCATATCAGAAATACATATAACTGAAACCAATGCATTATTCATTTGTATCATACTTACTGCAGTAAAATTTCAATTTTAACAATTCATGAAACAAATTCGGACATTGTTAGGATAATAAGGTGATTAGATGTTTGGTAAATATCCTGAATGGTTTACACTATGTGATGATATAAACAGATAAAACAGAAATAATTTCTTAATCAGAACAATGATATAGATAAAAAAATTATAACACTGTATCTTAGATTACATACACCTGTATGGACAGAAAACAGACATGCAGCACAATTAAGGACGTAAACCACGCTTGGCGTGATTATGATTTGATGCATTACCAAAGACGCGATCATGCTTCTGCACTGTCATATAACAATAATACTAATAATAGTGATAATATTAATATACCATTTTAATGGTTTACCATTCAACAAGGGTCATATAACAATTATAATAATCATATACCATTTTACTGGTTTACCATTCAACAAGGTAAGCTGAGACATGAAAATGCAAATGTATAAACTTTCGAAAAGTATCGGGGGAATTGCCGTGACTGTATGCCTTACACTTTTAGATGTATAACTAACTATAGGTGTCGTGTTTGAGGGCTAAGGAGAGAGAGAGAGGCAATTGATTTCAATGCCACAATTGCAAAAACGGGATAATGATCAATAAACCTTGAACGTGAGATATACCTGAGAGTCAAAAAGATTGACGTCGTTAACCTCAGAGTGAATAAGACGTAACAATATGCAGATGCGACTGCAGCATTAACTGCTTTTACAACCGAAAGAGGATGCAGGGGAATACATACACATATTTAAAAGTTACAAGACCGGCTCTTATAGCTTCACGTCTGATTCCTCGGCGTATTTCTGTGACGCCATTTTGTTTTTTGTTGTTCTCACGGTAGGTCACACAAACTGGGCTGATTAAGAATCTTTTTAACACTTACTCTGCACTAAAAATGTTTTACGGTTAGTCAGTAACCTCCCTTACGCAAGTCGATAAAGTATTAACTGTTATGATGGAGTTTTCGTTATTTCTGATAATCAATGATTGCTATGACCATAATTAATACAATCAGTAGCGTCTGCTAATCTTCAAACACTCCTCATGCAGACAGTGCTATCTATTGTTATCATAATTCGCGTCAAGAATGAGAATACGAAGCATATAAGCGTTCTATAATCTTAACCCACTCCTCAGACAGTGTTATCTATTGTTATCATAATTCGCGTCAAGAACGAGAATACGAAAGCATAAAAGCGTTCTACCGCGAACACTGGCAGTTGTGTCTAGACAAATTAGAACTTCAATTCTGACAAGCCTCACTGTTAACAATATCCCCAATAATAATAATAACACCAAACGAACCACACACACTAATTCATTTAGGATGTCATGGTGACATATTTTCAGGGGCTTGAAACTCAGTTTCGAATAACAAGCGTCACGCATAGACCCTAGTAATACACATTATGATGATTAAACAAGAAATAATACTTGCAAATTAAACACAATTCTAAAGATTAGAATGATACTGGGTGATGATGACTAATGACAGAAACGCTATAACATCTAAATGATTGATCTCACTGCGTGCTATCGTTAACTGTGAGTGATGAACATTTATGAACAATTCGAATAAATCCACTGACATTAAAACCCATGTTGTTTAATGGCTGAAAGAAATGATGGCACTGTGTGACTATCTAGATACAAAATCTGAAACCACGTGGTTTACCAACATATCATACAAACCAACAAACAAAACACAAAAAAGAAGGTATGGAATCAACGTAGATGATTAGAAATATATTCGCACAGTTTCTTGTTCAATTAATAACTAGTCCAAGTTTATTATTTTCAATAGGATTCAGACAATACACTAAGCCAAAGGTGATCGATATCACATGTAGCAACTTTAGGCTTTAGACGCCAAGTACAATGTATCATTTGCACAAGCAAACTAATCAGCCGTTAAGTGCCATACTGTTATTAAATCATGAAAACACTAATACAATTATTTTACCTTAACTATTTAACATAATTCTCAAAACGGATTAATTATAAATGCAAGACGCATATCGCTTGGTTTCACACAATAAAGTGTGGGTTTTAACTTGTATGCATAAGGACATGTTTCCTTGCAATTCAAGTTTTGTAAATACGTCACTCGAGTGAACAGCAGGTTTGTCAACATTAAAAGATGCTTAATAAGGTTATTATTATATCATCCCGATATTGTGCACCATTTTTACGAAACACTAGATAAACTGTTGTTGTAGATGTTTCAAAACATTAGAAGCTGTTTAGAGTAGTCATGCCTACATGGAATGTCACTTGTTCTTAACATACTGAGAGAGAATCTTTTTCATGCACATCGAAGGCAAGCATTTTGATCAAGCAAACATGTAACTTACACCTTCCTTCGATAAGAGAGAACCCTGGAAATTAGACGAAGGGACAAATAGTTTGATGACTACACAGGGACATATAAATAAGGAGTGTAAGAATGGGAATTGTGAACAGACATGAAACAGTTTATTGGTTTTACATCTCATCCAGTCTCGACATAAAGGGAATACTCACAATTTAGAATAGAGAGCAGGATTAATGGAAAGGATTTAGGGCAAATGGGGCTTGGTGAGGGCTAGGGAGGGGTAACGTGATGAAGTGGGACAGATTGGGTCACATTCAGATATACGTGAGATTCATTTTTAATGTTTCGAAATAGGAAAGTTAACTTATAGGATTTATGTTCGATATATCGTAATCGATCCAACCTCAACTTAAGGCTGCATGAAAGATGACGACGACAACGTGAAAACGGACGTAACATTGTAACAGGATAAATATGTGTACTATAGAGTCATTGAATCTAAAACAGATGAATTCATCTAATACAGATGAATTCATCTAATGCAGATGAATTCATCTAATGCAGATGAATCTGAATCTGCATTAGATGAAGACAAAACGTTACTTGTGACTTGAATAAAATGTTTTCCTTTTGTATAATGCATTATATCTCTTGGAGCATCATTATTTGGAATATTTCTCAAATACCAAACCTTAGATTGTTGTATCTATATTTTGCTTTTCTCGCAGTAATAACGTGATGGTTACGTTAGTATTTTGTATGCGAATGCCATCCTGCCCACACGACGCCCCGAGGAGACAAACTTGTATAGTTAGTGACAGCGCTAGGATATGATGAATGTTTACATAGTCATCACAGGTTCCTGCTGGTTTTTGTTTATATGCGAGTAAATAATCAAATAAACTATATTATTAGTACACTACACATCGGTACTGTTTTTCCAGTAACAATTAAGATGAAACAGGGATTGAACAGGTAAAATGTTAACCGCAATGCTTATTGGGAGAGAGAGGTTTAGGTTTATTCCAATACATTAGAATAACACAAAGTTTTCTCAGTCAATAACACAAACTAATGCGTTGTTATTTAACCAATCTTATAAAGTGTTAAATGGATCACCAGTGACATATAAATCCAATGACCTAACAAAGCAGTTTCTTGTGACGAGTAGTATACAAGCGATATTTCGTTTACATATACTGTTTTCCTATATGGTTAACTTGTCTCGTGAAAATTATATGGACTGTTAGAAATGACCTGTGAGATGCAATTGGAGAGCGACTTTAAAAACTAAATGAAAAATTATGCATAATTTGAGTGAACGACTGTCCCAAGTCACCGTTTAACAGAGTTTACACTTTTCATTTCAGTTCATACAATTTGAAAGCTCTGCGTCAGAGTGAAGAATATATCAAAATCGTTCACGCTACATATATTTTTAATTTACAGATGTGTGAAATAATAAAAAACACCTAGCCAGGCGTTCGTTAATTATGCATTCTGCTGGTTTCCTTCTGTACTTGAGCAGTTACAATGGCTATACTGCTGTTCTTGCTGTACTCAAATTCTTCCAAAGATGGTACATCTGTAGCATCGCTTTTGGTAATTTTGGTTCTGAATATTTCTATGAGTTCGATCGTGAATAAAGATCCATCTAATATATTCCAGAGGTCCCAACAAAGATTCACAAGACTTATCAAGACTTATGCAATGCGGCCGTTCTTTTTAAGTAATGAAACATTTATACTTCTTCCCCTTTTCGCTAAATCTTTGAAATTGGCAAAAGGTTATGGAGAGGGTTGGCCCCCATCTTACAACACATTGTTGTCCTATTCCATACACGGTTCGAAGTTAAATATACTTAGTGTCGAGGAAGAAACCCTTGAGATTTAGTATCCACTTCACATTTTGTAGAACGCCAAAGGCCTTCTTGTAAATGAAGGGACAAGTTATCTATCAGGCTGATTAGATTGGGCGAGTGTTTTGAGTTTTTAAGGTTTCTGCCTCATATAAGTGTTTTCTACTTTCATTCAACCTAAATGAAGGCCTACTATGAGAAGAGCACGCTTGACGTCATTTCTAGTGCAGGAATCCGTTTATGATTGGCATAAAGATGTAGATTATTCATGCTTGTTCTTACTTTAAAAATATATACTTTCATTGGTATATTTTTACAACCAATCATCCTTGCTCAACCACCACTGTAGTCTTACAAAATAATGTAAGAAATTGTTTAAAATATAAGAAAATCTATATACAATGGAAACGACTAAAAGCATAAAATATGCAACAATTACCTCAAACCTCATCAGGAAATTTTCCTTCACCGGAAGTAATCTAAGAGTAAAATGGAAATGTTAAAATTGATGATGGCTCGTCAGAAAAAACTTAAATTCTATTCAAAGTTTGATTGCTATTAGTACCGCCATCGATAATATTTCTCAATGATGCATGCTCAGGCGATATTGGATGATCAGCATTAAGCCATTAATGTATAATTATAGTTACTACTGAATCATTCTCAATGTAGTTCAGTTAATACTAATATCACACTAAATTGGTTCGTGACAGAATCTGTGTCATGAAATTATCTGACAAAAATAAGTGATGTATGATGACGATCTCGTGACATTTCTTCAATATCTGTAATCTTCATCTGTTTTACAGAATATGCCGATTCTGCCTGCTCTTAATCTATGCTATGAAGTATACGTAAAGTATATGGCGATACTAGGGCAGGCAATACATATATTAATGTTCGTTTTATGTTAAGTTTGATAGTTATATTATATCTTACCGTGTCATTTCTTTTATTTCTAATTTACCATCTCCATTTCTGTCGAAAAGTTTTAACTGTGAAAACGGACGGAAAGAAAGAAAGAAAGAATAATAAAAAATATAAATAATCAAATATCAAATAAAAGATGACATGCGTTGAACAGAATAATAATATTGACCGATATATAGCCACGACAAAGTTTTACGCTTTCTTACTCTTTACAAGGAATTCTGGTAATGATACCTATAACATGGGTAACAAAATTATAATGAAAATCATCATTCAAATCCAAGAACGCAATAAAACCATAACATGAACCATGAACGATGAACGATGAACCATGTACCATGAACCTATATACATGTCAGCCTGCAATAGTTTTATGGCAATCATTTCAAAACGTTTAGGTGAGTATAAATATTGTTGTCGCTTCTGGCTCTTTCTAAATTTGTAGATGTAATAATAGTAATGACATCCAGTTTTGTTTTTATATCATACAGTGAATATGCTGAAATCTTGTACATGTCTTACGAGCCACCTAAGGGGACAAGTAAGGGGACAAAATATACGAAATTTATGAAATTGTTCTCATTGACATGACAGCAGAAATTACAAGGCTGAATTTTAAGGTAAAAATAATGAAAAAACACTTATATATAGGTATCTCATTTCATTTCTTTAAACATATGAGTCCATGACTATAACGTATATGAGGAAGATAGTGACCACTGTTAGCGCATTAGGAAAATAACACACACTACACTGCTATGGTGTATAAGGAAGATATAGTGTGGACTGTAACATATTGTTAGGTTGTAGTGCATAAGGAAGATATAGTGTCCACTTACACCCCTCCCACAGGACGGCATCTCCACAAAGAAAGGATCCGCCCCAGGTGCCCAACTGTTCTAGGTAAGGCACTGCTTACAAATGTCAATTTCAATAAAATCATACTCGCAACCCGCATCAGCATGTTTCAGCGCTTGTAGTAAGTTTCAAAAATTCGGGCAAGGTTTAAAAATTGGGACGGCCACGTACGCCTACATGGTGTATATGGAAGATATTGTCCACTCTTAGGCTGTAGTGTTAAAGGCAGATAAATTGCACTGTAATAGTGTATGAGGAAGATGATATCTACTGTTAATTGAAGTGTATAAGAAGATATAGTGTCCACTGTTACAGTGTATACAGAAGATAATACCTACTGTTAGGTTGTAGTGTAAAAAGTGTGCACTGTTTACAGTGTATGAAGAAGATAATAGTGTGTAAAGCAGATATAGTGACCACTGTGATATAGTGTATAAGGAAGATGATATCTACTGTTAGGATGTAGTGCATAAGGCAGATAAAGTGTGCACTGCTGACAGTGTATAACAGTGGCGTAGGAAAGTACTTTTGAGTGGGGGGCTGAAGACTGATGGCCGGCCTGGGGAAGGGGTCTTTTTTTGGATTTTTTTTGCATTTCCAGGTGGCCTCAGATGCAATTTGGTGCAATATAGCACACTTCAACACCCACTCCATTTTGTAAATAATTTTGCATTTTCACCTGGCCTTAGATGCAATTTGGTGCTCCAAATGAGATTTTTTTCTCATTTGGAAATGAAAAAGGGGTTTTCTGACTTGCGGAGCGGGGGGGCGGAATGATACTTCCGCCCCACCATATTTTTCACTGGGGGGCCGGCGCCCCCCAGCCCCACCGGTTCCTACGCCCTTGGTGTATAATAAGGAAGATCCTGTTTGCGGGTTGTTGGTGAAATTAATATCTTCAACTGGTCCGCTACAGAGTCTTTTAATAGTGATTGAAACCTTTCAGTAGTATATAAATTGAAAATTGCCGACGTAAATATGTTCTGATAAGTGACGGTAAAGTGAACCAATTTAAGATTAATTTCCTGATTTGCTAACTTTGACTCTATATTTTTCGTTTCTTTCACTAGAATGCAGTGCTCCGGAGAACATCAGAATATTCCAAATCAGTTAAACAATTTGCTTGGATTAAGCCAATTAAGTTTCTCTCGAAGGAAAAAGAAGACGTGAATTTTGACCATTTTCTTCTAATTTCCTCCTTTTTATCGCTTATTCAAATATTATCATCTTAATGTAAGTGTTTAACTTGAAACAAGCAGAAGAGCTCTCGGAGCCAATAAGGCTGAATGTTACCATGGTAACCGGCAGACGTTCTGTTTATTTAAGCAGGTACTCACAATTATTTGTGGCTAGATGATACTTATGAACGGATTCTGTATGAGGTTTTAATGTAATCAAATTCCCTGATATTATCAGGCCTTTCGCAAGGAAGCACATGTATTTGTGTGTACATTGAAATCTACTTATGTTGCAACGTGAAAGCTCGGGAGACTATACACAGATTCTTCTCTTAACTCCAAAGATATGCATGGCATGGTTAGCATCAGATGAATCATAATTTGACGTTAGGTAGTTGAATATTTTGACATCGTAATGATCCCCACATCAATTTCAACTGCGTAGCCTTTGTCCATATTTTACAAAGGCGGCCTAGTTGTTAAGACTGAATAACCAATATATCCAGTTGTCTGCCTACCTCCTCGTAATAGCTGCAATGCCATGGTTTTTATATATATGTTTTTTGTAATTTTGTTTGCATTTTTATATTTTTGTAGAAGAGTGAAGAGTATCGTTATCGATAACACTATTAACAATTTATTTACAATTGTCAATTCAAATGTTCACGTACGTCGATATAAAATAGAGTAAATAAAAAGGGTTAATAATAGTGTCTAATCTATATCTGCTCTTCAAACATAACAGTGTTTTTTATTACCATTATGTTAGTATACTTGGTTAGCTTGTCTTCTGTGATCGTTTCTGGAACATCCTCTGCTGCATCGATCCCTGGTTCGGAGCGGGGTTTCTCGAGAAGGTCTTTTATAAAACTCTACAACGAGAAACAAAAATCATAATCGATGGTGGGCTAATTATACATGAAAGAAACTCATATGAGTTCATTTCATTATAACGGATTGAAAATCTGTTAACTGACAGTACAAGCCAAAAGAAAATAGTTTCACTGTATATAGAAGTAATGCATAGTAGTAATATCTACATGTATATTTAAAAAACAGTTGTCTGAAAAATTGAAATATTTAGAAGAATTTAAGTGCCATAATCTTTCGAAATATTAAATTCTCACCGGTGTATGTATGGCCGATATGAAGGACCATTTCATTCAATTTACGGCAATGTGGCATCACTAAAGTGTGTGATAATCATTGCGGAATCTCATTTTTTGAATAAACCTTTGCCTGGCTAATAATCGATACTAAAAAAACATTCGAAATATTTCAATTCGTGAAAACCGTTATTTTTAATTGAATTTACCATGTCGATAAGTCGCTACTAAGAGCCCCAGGAGCTACAGCTTACAGTAGAAGTTTCGTAGACTTATATATTCCGTCATTATTTCGCCGTATATCATTATACCGTACGATTTGAACTCACATATACTTCTTACAAATTCTCTCTTTGGCTGAAATATATTAGTTTGTATTAATTCATTTATATAGGTAACTATACTTATTAAACAGTAACTATCACAATTGAATATTTTATTTTGAAGATCAAAAATCGATTGAAATTTGTTTGAGATATAATTATCTCTCCATAACTTGAGTTAATTTGTTCTTATCTGATAGAACCTTCCTTAGAACCTGCAATCAAATAATTAGATCAGTTTCTGGCACTTATGTGATGCCAGTTACACGTGTAATGTTTGCAATATAAATCTTGGGAAGAATCGATCATATCATATCTATAAGGAAGATAGTCTTCAATTTTTTGAAATATTTCAGTATTCTGTGTTCATTTTCAGAGACATTCATACTGATCGAATGCAGCATATGATTCCGAAATATAACATACATCGGTAATTCTAAAGTGACATTGTTTGTTTGTGTGGAGTAGGGCTACATACCAAGTTTACTTACAACTGCAGAGAACACACATATATGGTACGGAATTGCATATGGAATCGCGTATAAAAGTGTTGATAAAAGATGATAATTTTAAGATGTTTTCTCTTTCTTATTTTACTTTCTGACTTTCTTTATTGTTTTTATGTAATTTCATATATTTTCCTTTCTCTTTTTGCCATTTAGTATAAGCGTTTATGCAGATGCAGCACACTACACTGAGCGTAATCTATGATTAATAAAAGCGTTATACACACAAACAAAAAACTGCAGTTTTCAATATTCAGTGTATGTTGATATAGATACAACAGTGTTTTCTTCAGCTAAAGGGCATATCGAATACCTGTCATTGTTTAACAAATTATTTTATTTCTAGGTACGAAAATACCCCAAATTAGCGGCATATAGACATTTCGCTGGTTTATTCAAACTTTGTTCATTGATGTAATTGCAAACAGCTGTGATTCTTCGTAACATATATGACGGTTGAGTAAACATGTTCAGTCATAGACAAGTCACTATGCTAACTCTATATAGGTAAAGAATCGACTTATTTAATTCATACATGTGTTAGCACATGCCTTAAACATACCTGTGTCTGTACGAACCGTTATTTCATACACGTGTATGTAGATATCTTTCACATACCTGTGTCTGTACGTACCTATAACATATCTGTGTATGTTAATACCTATAACATACATGTGTATGTACGTACCTATAACATACATGTGTCTGCACGTACCTATAACATACATGTGTCTGTACGTACCTTTAAGAAACCGGTGTCTGTACATACCTATAACATACCTGTGTCTGTATACGTACCTTTAACATGGCTGTATCTGTACGTATATAACATACCTGTGTCTGTACGAACCTAACATACATGTGTATGTACGTACCTATAACATACATGTGTCTGTACGTACCTATAACATACCTGTGTCTGTATACGTACCTTTAACATACATGTGTCTGTATGCGTACCTTTAACATGGCTGTATCTGTACGTACCTATAACATACCTGTGTATGTACGTACCTTTAACATACATGTGTATGTACGTACCTTTAACATACCTGTGTCTGTGCGTACCTTTAACTTACCTGTGTCTGTATACGTACCTTTAGCAAACCTGTGTCTGCATACGTACATATAACATACCTGTATCTGTACATACCTTTAACTCTGCTGCTTCTATGTAACCACTTTTATCTGTATCATACTTCCTCCAAGTCTGCAAAGAAGAAAGAGGTAAACAGAATAAGTGAGTTACAATTTTTAACAGATGCTACAATTGTTAGTTTGAGTTTATTAACTTAACTGTCACGTACTCATTAGTTACAATTACTGCTCAGAATTTCCGCTGACCTTATTTTGGTTGTCGTTTGGGTTCACTTTTGAGAATTTTTACATCCAACATAGTTTGTGACTTATAAGAACAGCAATAATGTTCCACTGACTGTAAATTAGAGAGAATTTAGAGGTAAACAAATCCGTTTCGAGTGGTAAAAACTCAGTTCTAGTCGCATATTCAGTCATGTATGTTAACTTGGGGGAAATTTTGCTAAACGTGAAGGGCTGATTTATGGACTTTGGGTATCATTCAATGTTTAACAATTCGATACCTTGAAAACAAATTAGTGCTGCAAAAAATATAAACTTCGAGAAAACCTTTTTATTTCAAAAGAGTCTGTGGTTATGACTCTTGTAAGTATAATGACGTGTATTCGTATATAACTTGGCTCGATTTAACAAAGCGGCAATTATACCATGCAGGCAAAATGCAAATTACTTCCTAATTAAACAAAGCAGAGGGGGAAAATGTATGTTAGTTGCTTAATAACGCTACATATTTGATACCAATATACTATATACTCGTTGTCACACTGTATCGTGTATTTTCATTTTACTGAGAAAAAAATAAATATGTGGTGCTAAGAAGTTGTATGAAACGTATACTCTCCACATGGCTACTGATTTGTCTACACCATTTCCAAAACATACATCTCAAGAGTATTTCCAATGAAAGATCTTTTAAATTCGTTTGTGTAACAGTTGCTAATTACTTTATATACATGTACGGTTTGTTTATCATACAATCTCTCAAACGGCGTTCCTTGAGTGTTTGGAGGAGGGTGTGCGTGGAAGCTCATATGAACCAAAGCGTCTTATTCTCTACCGCAGATTGCTGATATTATATACATGTTGGGACATACTGAAGCCTCCTCTATATTCAGATGATGAAGTGCTTCAAGTCTTACATACATGCAACGCAATAGAGATGTATGAGTTACATGTGTTGAGCGGTCTTGAAGAACCTGAAGAATATGAAAATGTCACCGTGGACTTGAGAAACAAAAGCGGCATAATTGTCAATTAAACAATCCAGACACCATCGTTTGGGTGATTTCTTTTTGCGATAAAATAGTATGTACTTTAATACTGCAAAATGCAAACATAATTACAGTTATATCCTGCCATAAAAGAGCCCCTGGAAATAATATAATGAAAACTTAATGAAACGTATGGACGTTGAATTTTAAAGTCATCACTTTGACGTAATTCGTAATGGTTCAAACATCCCCTTAAGCAATATGCCAGCACGTATTGGTTATAACTAATTTACGTTTGGTTGCTGACAAAACGGTTACAGGAGTTGGCAGCTTGTTGATTTGCAGTTTTAGCAAACACACAAAACCAAAAAGTGCTCAAATTTAGAACGATCATTATATCAATGTACGAAAAGTACCGTCAAATAAGTTCAAAATTGAGAAGCCATTCCCCATAGCTATGGGGATTGGCTTTGCAATTTTGGGAAAAGCAGTTTATGTTGCTTAAATCAGCTCTGTTTAAAAGAAAATCCTGGCACTGATCGGCCTTGATGTCGGTAATCGGAATTCATCATTAGTTTGTGAGGTGTCGTGAGGGTGACTGATCTAGCTAGCTGAGGTACTATTTGAAACTTACCTAACTGAATGAACAATTCCAAAGATTTTGACCAGTCTGCGATATTTGTTTCGTCATACATCGATGAGAGGATAACGAGCCTTACATTTCGTAGGTAACCGTAACCCCCACCCGCCCCACCCCCTTGTGGTTCAAACAATGGAAATGCTTAACCCAGACATGCTATGTTGTTCAGACCTGGCATGTGCTATCATGAATGTCACAGAATGTCATGGATTTACATTTTCATATAACTGCATGGTACTACATATATACTGCAATGCAAACGGTCGATTTATTTGTGCATTTTAATTACAAAGTCATTGTAAGAGCACTTACTTCAATTTGCCTGGACAGTTCATTTTAAGCAATAAGAGACTCGAGTGTTCACGAAAATGACAATTTGATGTTATGAAGTATATTTAAAGTCCTGTAGCATGCAGCATCAGCATATGCAGTAATGTGTCTTAAATAGTTTTCGGATGAGGCATATCTCACCAATCGTATATATGCCAAGAGGCAAACCTTTTAAGCTAATGCACGTGTCATTAAAATAGAAGTCCAGCCGAAATCACGTGTGATGTTTACCTGTCGGTATTCACTCTGTATTGATGTTTTCTATTCGCTTCACAACAGGTTCGGATAAAAGTATCTTTGACACGTATTCTTGTTCACATTACTTTCAGCTCTGTTCTCTAAACTTTGACGTGTAACACAGTCCATTTAACCTCACTCGAACCAAAACTGTTAACTGTTAATGCAGAGCACGGCTACTTTAGGTCACGCTCTTCCATTGCTGGTAATGGAAGGCATTATTATAAGGTGGAAACCCGTTAACTAAACAAAATGGTGAAAGTAGTTCTTAATTCGAGTTTATTAACACCTCTAAATGGTAAAGTACTTGTTTTCTGATTTAATGATCGATCACCGCAAACTGTAAACAGATTGGATAACGTGTATACCATTAAAACATTACTGTACCGTTTAAGCCAATGACGTGGCTTCAGATCTTATGCGGTATACCTATTGGATTCTTGTACAGTACGTTACTTTATGATGCATGTAAATATGTTGCTGCCGATGAAGTAAACGAACCACCATTTGTGTGCCTAAAGTCAAGTTCATACATTGTAGGGTTTATCAACTGCAGTAAAATCAAGTTTTGCAGTTATTGGTACAGTTATCTAATATTGAATCTTCGAGCTGGTATTAATATTAGGCATATGATGTGTCCCTACATAAAAGCTAATCAGCATATGATGTGTCCCTACATGAGAAGCTAATTAGCATATGATGTGTCCCTACACGAGAAGCTAATCAGCATATGATGTGTCCCTACATAAAAAGCTAAACAGCATATGATGTGTCCCTACATGAGATGCTAATCACCCTCTGAGGTGACCCTGTATTAAATAAAGTCTTTGCAATTAAATGCATTCGACAGTTATAACAAACACTGCTTCCAAGACTTTGTTTTAAATCGTTACAAAATTATAAAACTTGGTCAAGTAGTATAGTACCCAATTTGCGAAATGCATGTTTTGATTAAATACAAGAAATAAGTGATTTATACCTTTATTAAGAATCAATTGCACTAGTATGAGGGCGGTAATACACACTATATAAACATCACTGGTAAGGAATTAAATAACTGACATAGGCTAATGGACGATCGATCAAACCGTTGAGGCGGCAAGTAAAACTGTTTAGAAATGGACCCAAATATGCATTTTATTGTTCCGCGGGAATCGTAGTGTGTATTGGTTTGTGGTTAAAGAGTTTAGCATAATGCATAACTGTTCCGCATCACCATGTCTGCTTGTTACTATTTATATCCTTAAACCCAGCAGCAGACAGAGAAAAACACAAAGATGGTAGATTTCCTGCCGAATACAATGTTGGCGTCCCTTGCTTCATAATATAATTTACTAGCTTGGAACAGCATGGTATCCGTCTTCCACGAGTTATAGTCTGACGGTAACACCTCTTAAGCTGCAGGGCGCCGTCATGATTGAACACACTATACCGTTGAGTTGCTTAGCGTACCAACGCAAAGCTTGGCGAATCATAGCAACTGAGCAGAGTCTCGTGTGGTTTGAGGTGTTTGGAAATCGCAAACCTGTGAGACCGTTACAAACTCGATCAGTCATTCGTCTTAAACTCATTAATCTCCTGGAAACCTTTTTTAACTTTAAAGAAGGCAAACATTTTCATAGAGTTACACATGTTTGATAAAACTGTCTATTTCATTAAAGAGTATATAGTACTGTAGCTCATCGTCCTACGGGTGGCTGCATGGTTACGTAATTATGCAGATGAGCGGAAGGAGGAGAGAAGGGTGAAGATGTCTTTAATGATATAATGTTTTTTTTAACTTATGATATATAAAGTTAATCTTGGACGTAAGTACCAGTTTACTGGTAAAAATAAACCTCAGACGAACTTAAAATAATAACAATAAAAAATGAATGTCTGTTTTATTTTAGGGACTTGTGATATATTGATATGGTATCTTATCTCTACCGATGACATTTTAAAGCTTAACTATACAGTTTCTTTATAGTTAAATTTCAATTAATTTTCTCACTGGGTCTTAAACTCACAGAAGATTGCTAGCTAGCTAGATGGATGGATGGATGGATGGATGGAAGGAAGGAAGGAAGGAAGGAAGGATGGATGGATGGATGGATGGATGAATGGATGGATGGATGGATGGATGAATGGATGGATGGATGAATGGATGGATGGAAGGATGGGTGGATGAATGGCTGGATGGATGGGTGGATGAATGGATGGATGGATGGATGGAAGGATGGGTGGATGAATGGATGGATGGATGGATGGATGGATGGATGAATGGATGGATGGATGGATGGATGGATGGATG
>JAIPMN010000969.1:0-17807 GCA_020650975.1 Apostichopus californicus | reverse complement strand
TCGGCCCCCCCCCCCCCCCTTGGCTACACGCCTGGTATTTTGTTATATACAACAACCTACATTCTTTGGATGTTCACTCACCATAGACTTTAGTTTCAGACTATTCCACAATCCAGTTTTTTTTGGGCGAGAAACAAGTATTAAAATTCCATGATATAAACTAGTGAGATGGAGTCAGCTACTAATACCAGTTACTGGAGTATTGTGTGTAAAGGTAACAGTGAGTGAGAAATGATTTTCCGGTGAGTAACAAAAGTTCCGATAACTGTTTTTATATTTCAATCATCTGTTTAAGACACACTACAACTGTCCATTTGTTTTAACTTTCCTCCAGACAATCCATGTCAAATAAATACATGCCTGAATAGTGGAACGTGTATTGCTTTGGACTTGGATACTACTATGTGCGTCTGCCCACGCTGTTTTGAAGGAGATATCTGCCAATTTGGTGAGTATGTAAAAAAGAAAGGATGTACGTTATTTCATTTGGTTCTTCACTCAGAATCCAACAGCAGTCTGCTGTGGTAGCAGCTCCTGTATAATTATTTGTATTAGACATGAATCACTAATTATACCCTGTTTAATAGACATGATTTGATTTGCTGGTATAGGTTTAGTAACCTATATCACCTTCAGTGTTTGACTAGTAAATAAATGTAAATACATGATGTAATATCTGGTGTGGTGGAATCGGCCCGTTAACACCATTTGCTGGATAAATAGTGTGCATAAAATATTACAAAGACAGTCTCATGAAATTACGCCCGTAACGCCCCTAACAGGGTTAAACTTGCCGAAAAGTTGTGAATTCAATGGAGCAGTTGTATGCCACCCTTTAGTCAGGATGGAAGTGGGACAATTACAAGTTGCGAACTAATAAAACACAAACAAATAAATTGAATTTCACAGACAAAGGAAATGTGATACAGAACTGCCACCCAAGTGTCTACGAAGGAATATAAAGCTATATAACTTTTATATCTTGAGGTCATTGCAGTAATATGTATGTAACAATAATAAGTAAATTACTACTAGGTCAACCATATAAATAATAGTCAATATGTCAATTCATGCAATAGATTTGGACTGCGCAGCTGACACAGAGGTCCATGTTCCTTAAGCCACGACATTGCTTGTTGTATAATGATGATAGTATAACGCTCCAGCACAAACACATTCTTTTACTGTACGATCAGAATACTACCCACAGGCTATAACCCTATATCACTACATAAAACACACTAAGCTCTTTATGATACCGTTAGCCATACAATTTGGGGCAGTATTGCAGTACAAACAACTGTATAATTTGACCAATTTTTCACAAGTAACAATGCAAATTAACAATCCACATTAACAATAATATTCATTTAAAATGATAATCATGAATTAACCCAAAGTGGAACCCACCCATAAGTCAACAAACACAACAAAACTTCACAGGGCATGGAGATAATTTCACTCTAGCTTGCTCCTAAAACTTAGGTTTGTAGTCATAATTTTAAGGACCATTTGCCCAGAGTACAATGAGAACACAGACTTGAGCTTGCTTAAACTATGACAAATATAAAGTTACATGACAAACTGGCCAACAGATATCATCGTTTTACACATATACAACGAAAATGCTCTTTTAGAGACCAATGATACAAGTGTTCTTACTAAACATAACTTCAAGAGACCTCTGTCCTCGCGTGGCTTGAACATTACACATGGCTACAAAGGATCCATTACGAAGGATATCGTCACGAGAGCTGGACAGCTGAAAAGAGGAGAGAACAAACAAATTAGCATATGAAGCCAAAGCATGACACTATACACTCAAAGTTGGGGGGGAGGGGGGGAGGGTGTCACATAACCACTGAGGACAATTGAAACAATACTCATCAGATTAAACTACTGGAACTACTCAAAGGGTGATGCCTGGATGTACGGAGGAGCCTACTTGTCTCTGCTCAGGGCATGACACTCTTACAGTATCAGACACATGGCTATGACAATACTAGAAGCTGGTTGCATTGTACTTAACTTTCTCATTAAATGACAAGATGTTGTGTAAAGAGTATCATAATTGATTTTGTCTTTCAGCTTTTGATCCATGTGAGGGGAATCTCTGTGGTTCAGGATCAACTTGTTTGCCTGTTCAAGATAGCTGTACCCTCTATACCTGTGAATGTCCTAGATGTTTCACAGGACAATTTTGCACAGAAGGTAATTTCTTTCACAACTAAGCTCAATTAATGAATTTGAAATCTGTATTTCATCAGCAGAAATATTGCCTATATTTGGCCTAGTTGCATAGTAAACATGAACTGTGTGCAACTTGTGTATAATTCAGGTAAAATGTTTGTTCACGGGGAGATCTTGGTGAAACTTCATAAAAAGTATGTAGACCCTCCGATGTAAGTATAAGAACCCTATTAATATTAGTGAACGTTGAAGGTCAGTTGAGGTCAACATTGATCAAAATCTCGCAAACATGATATCTTCAATACATATAGCTTGCATAAACTTGGTTCATGGTATGTTGATCCACCTATGTTGCAGATGTAACCGGAAACATTGTTAACATGATAACTGCAACAGTAATACCTTTGATGAAATTCATACTTGGTGTTAAGGTCCACTTTACATGAATCTAATTGTTTTCAGTGTTAGTAGAAATTTTTATTCGTGGTCAACAGAAGTCTGAAAACCTTGTAAAACACAAATAGTTAACTCAAAATGTAATACTTGAGTGGAGTTCATGTAGGTAGATCCATACTAGTGGAAAATCCTTGCTCGGCATAAATTCAAAATTTAGAAGTGTTTTGATAAAAATGTGACCAGGAACCACTAACCCTAATTGGCATTCATGTTCAACATTGTGTGTAGATGAAGGTACACAAGTGATAACGGTGCAACATTGCTTTGTAATTTGGTGGTTTGCATCTTACTGAAGAGGTTTTTTTTCTGGAAATGGGCAATTCCTTGTACAGCAGGTAACACTGTATTAGTTTTGACAATAAGGATGACAAAACAGTCTTCAACTGAAAGGTATTGTCACAGCATATGCCACCAGATGAATTAATAAATAGACCCAAGTCATTACTTTGCCAGAGTACTTTGTTATTTTGACTTGTTAAGAGCTGCATCATTTTTGTCTAGCTTTATGAAGTTTTACACTTTTGATTCACTTGTTTCATTGCTTAATTGTGTCAGCTTTTCTGATATATCGTATTTGATTAAGATGCTTGTGAAGTGAACTCTGCTTTAACCATTTTTAAATATATATTCAATGTGATAGGTTGAAATTATCAATCAATTGATTCAGTATTCAACTCATACTTTTGTTTCAGTTGGTAACGTATGTGATGCCAATGATTGTGTCAATGGAGCTGTCTGCCAGCCTGATCCTGTTGATTGTACACTGTATGTCTGCCAGTGTCCACCATGCTTTTCTGGAGCAAGCTGTGAACAACGTTAGTAGCCAGTTCTTTATTACTACCAATGATAAGCTATATATGTTTGAACAACAACTGGTCTAAACCACATGCAATAATCCTCATCAAACTATGATGACAGTTTATATGCAAAACATCTTGAACATGACCTTAGAGAAATGTTGGTTATATTTTCGGTCGAACATATATATGACTTTGAAGGATATGTTACCGGAATTGAGCCAGTATATATCAAACGAAAGTTTTGAAGACGGTCATTGTTTTTTAATTCAGGGCAAATGAAAAAAAACACTTGTTTAACCCCTGTCCCCTTAGCTTGTCCCAATGCCAAGATAAAATTTCAATACAGTTTAGTATATGGGGAAAGTAACATGTTACAGTAATTATGCCAATGCACATAGGTAAGACAGAGAATAGTGTCCCAGTTTCATTGTTTCTGATTCCCAAAAAGGGTTTTCATAATTCAAGTCAGTATTTGATTAGATTGTTTGATCTGTTTTGACCAGCACAAAATAACCTTTCCAAACCCATTGTAGTTTGTCCATGGATATTGGATGCTTTCTCGTGCAGTAATTTTGAAAATATATTCTGCTTTTGATTTCTTTGTACAGGTGCTGATGGATGTGTTCCAAACCCTTGTGTCAATAGTGGAGTCTGTTCAAATCTTAACATCATGGAGTGCAATGCCTATCGGTGTGATTGCGTTGGCTGCTTTTCTGGATATAACTGTGAACTACGTATGTTGCAGTTGCTTTGATAATTTCTTTAGTACTACATGTCACTGATACCGCCAGTCTTCACCAATTCTTTATGTTGCCTCGACACACAGTAATTAAACAACCTGGTGACGATGCATTCTTTTCTGTGCAATGATCATAAGCAGTATATTGACAACAATGTGCTAATATGTACTTTGTGACAGGGAGAATGGGGAGGTAGCACACACTTGAGAGTCTTCAAAGAATTTATAACTCTCAAGATGACGTTGAAACAGTGCAATAATTGGAAATACTCATGGACTCATATAGTGTTATTGTTAGTTTTGTAATATTGTTACTTCTGATGGAGGATTGCAGCATATTGTGAAGTTTAGAGATTGCATGGTTTTAGTGTGTAAAGTTCCTTAAAGAAAGGGAACCTAAGCAATTGTGATGTGGTACAGCTAGAGTACATTGCATATTCTTATCCAACCTTTCAGAAACTTCTCATATACTCGTTTTTCATGACACCATTTAAAATATCCTGAACAAATGTCAAATGATTTTCCTGCAAGGGGTGAACAATGGTAGAGGTTAAGAGTTATTTTTAGTTGCCTTGTGCTTTATAAAGCAATGCTCCTTTCTTTAGTGTATCCAGAGCTGTATACATCCATGAATATCCTAGGATATGGACTGATCCATTGCTGACTTTTGCAAATTGTTTTTCCATTTTGAACATTTAAAGTTCTTTTAAAAAATGACTGTTTTTTCTACTTTCAGCCATACCAAACCCATGTGATAATTTCCCTTGTTTGAATGGAGGAACGTGTACCAGAAATATTGAAGTGTGTGCTTCCTACACATGCCGATGTCGAACAGGATTTGATGGTGACAACTGTGAGCAACGTAAGCCATTCAGTTTATGCTGACTTTAAATTATTCTGATGATCCTCGATGTAAGTTTTGTCAGCATTCAATGACAAGTAGGTTGGTGTATTGATCAATGTTAAATGATCACTTGAAGAGTAAGATTATTCTAAAACAAATCTAAATAAAACAATTGTTGACTTCTGATGGAGATAATGTTTTTGCAGGAATCGATAAATGTTGGTCTATACTGACTGCTGTCCTGTAACTAACGAAGACCCTATGTTACCCTGTGAACCTGTTGCAACTTCTCTTGCCATATATTCCAACTCGCACACTTCGTTCCTCCAACAAACTGTATTTAACTGTTCTTAAATCATGCTTGAAGACCTATGGTTACAGAGGCTTTGAATACTCTGGCTCTTATCTCTGGAACAAGTTACCAGATCACATTCGAACATGCTATAAACTTTCTACATTCAAAAGTCTACTTAAGACTCATCTTTTCACTTGTTCTTTTGTAATATAATTTGCTTTCTTTGTAAATCCCCTTGAGCAGTGACATTTGTCTACTGATTTGGCGCTATATAAGTCCCATTTATTATTATTATTATTATGATTATTACCTTCCAAACAGTGTAGTAAATTGTTTGAATGCAATGAACTAAAGTGAGCTTTTTGTGTATTACAGAGGTCACAGCACTGGCGAATCCATGTAACAGCTTCCCTTGCCGGAATGGTGCGTTGTGTATGTCTGCTCCTGGTGAGACTACTTATGTCTGTCTTTGCAGATCTGGATACTCTGGAATCAACTGCGATATGATGTCAGGTACAATACAAACTTATATCTGTTTTAGAACCAGTACAAATTAACATCTGTTTGTAGCAGTAATGCACATAAAAACATTTCACTTTTTTAAATTAATCTCTGTTGTTATAATTACTTTTACAGCTTCATTTACCACATGTTATTTCAACACTGAAAAGATCAACATCAAAAATCAAGAAGAAGTACAAGTTTATTATCCCTCAGCAAACAAACTCAATAAAGATTCTATTTCATCATGTTACTAAAGTTTTGTTTCCTGTATTATACCTTTGAAGCATTGCAAGCCCTTCAGCATGTCCTTAGAGTACAACAAACTTACTGCTTGTGGTATAAGATCTGTGTTTTTTGATGGAAAATGTGTACTTAACAGTAACCCTACTGGTTAATGAAACACATTTCTTTCAAGCACACTAAAATGATGGTTTCTAGGATTTTTTAGATTTTATGATGTTCTGTCGTGTTGGTTTCTTAGGTTCTAGCTTCAATTGGAATTTTCACTTTTTAGCATTCAAATTGTAGATTTGTATTCAATCTGTTTTATCGCTAAACTCTTCACCAGTGCTTTTAATCGTTTTTCGATCTAATATTCCTGTATATATCTGTATATGGTATATGTATTTACTGTTTTATGTATTTACTGTTTTATGTCATTGTATATTCTAGATTGTTTCTTAAGCGCACAGATGCATCGCACGTAGTGCGCTATATAAGATTTTATTTACATTACATACAATGGAATAAGTGAACATCTCTACATAGAACCACATACTCTAACTTTAATTTCTTTCAGTTCCTGGTGCTGACTTGTGTTCAATCAACACTTGCCAAAATGGTGGCAACTGTTTTGTGAGCTTTGATAGTGGAAGTCCAGCTGGTTTCTACCAACCTCAGTATGTTTGTTTATGTGCAGCAGGGTTTACTGGATTCAACTGTTTCAGTATTACTGGTAAATTACTTTGTTATTCATATGGCACTTGTTAACTGAAGAAATTGAATTACAATAAAATGATGATTCATTATACCTATTTACATAGCAAGCATATTTGATGAACCATTATTAGATGGATAGTTTACTAATTATCTTTTTCAATTAATAAGATTAATTAGAAGAAACTGAACTTAGGCCCTTGAACTTCTTGCATGTATCATCAGATGACTCACTCCATGTAGGAACTAATTCTGATTCATACACCTATGATAATCATTATCATTAAGGTAGTATCATTTGTTAAAAGTTCAAAGCTTTGACAATAGTTTTTCACTGTATTATAGCTATTAATGTAATATGGTAGGCAAAGGACTTCTTGAGATGGTTTGTCATTAAGAGTAATACATGACTATTCTCTTTTGTCATTTGGAATCAATGATGTTTTAAGAATCTCACAGGCAAAGGTCTTCTTGAGATGGTTTGTCATTAAGAGTAATACATGACTATTCTCTTTTGTCATTTTGGAATCAATGATGTTTTAAGAATCTCATAGGCAAAGGTCTTCTTGAGATGGTTTGTCATTAAGAGTAATACATGATGCTGATTTCTCTGCAGCCTTGGTAGCTCCTGACATGGATCCCTGTAGTCAGTCAACGGGGCCTGGATGTCTGAACGGAGGAACGTGTGTTAATACTTACAACAGCTTCTCAAGAGACGTGGACTATGTCTGCACTTGTGTAAGACCATATACTGGGAAGAACTGTGAGAGGACATGTAAGCTTATTGATAGCTGTTATTGGCAGCTTTATTTCCATCTCTATACAAATTGTCTGAGGATTCCTATATCTTTAAGCAAAGTATTTTCAGACCTACTGTCAATATAGAATGCCTGAGCTGTCACGTCCACTATAATTCTATAAAGAAAAGCAGAATCACGAGAAATGTATATTTCTTTGGTTGACATTTTTAAATGGGCCAAAAGAGTTTACTTGTAGGTTCAATACTATTTATGATGTGACTTAATATGTAAATGATTAGTGGCATCGGATGTTTATCACATTCATTGAATACAAATCAGTCACTTCATTAGTAATTGATTTTTTATTTGACTGTTTTTTTTTTATCAGATGTTGATCCTTGTAACAGTGCTCCATGCCAGTTTGGAGGAACTTGTACTTCGTTCCAGGAATACTTCATATGTACTTGCGATGTTGGTTTCTCGGGCACGTTCTGTCATATACCAACCTGTGAGTAACCCACAACTCAATAGTTGTTTTGGATTACACGTTATATGTATTTAGGCTGTTTTAAACTTTTACATTAATTGTCTTACTATACTATAGTTTCTCATACTTATTTATATTTAAACATTGACTACGGTTTAATCTATTTTACTATTTACGTACTTCTGAATTTTTTTTGGACTATTGCGTTTTGGGCTTCTTTTTTTTTAATTAAGTTTTTTTTTTTTTTTAGTATCGTTTAGTACGGGTGTTTTTTTTTGGTTTCTTTTTGGTTTTACAGTTTTTGCCTTATTGGTTCTATATATTTAATATTTTGGTCATTGTTACTATTTGTTTTTAGGTTTTACATTTGTAAAGCGCTTTGAGCAGCTTTGCTGATTATGCGCTATATAAATATTACTTATTATGATTATTATGTATTCAAGTTCTATAAGTTTTATTATGTTAGGTAACTTGGTAATTGTTTTCTTTAGTCTGAGTTTTTATGGGTTGTGAGCTTATATTGATCTCAGCTATCATCAGATTAGTAAAAGTTATATGATCATCATTTGTGAATTGTTACATCTTTATGCCTATTTCACTATATTTTGTATTCATATGTTTGGTGAAGTTTGTTATTCTCTTTAATTTATGCATTACAGTGGACATAACTGCTCCGGTTGTAAGGAACTGTCCAGAGAACATAGTACTGAACAGTCGATTTAATGAGCCTGTGGTGGGTGTCTGGATAGCACCTACAGCGTCTGATGACAGCGGATTTGTTGATGTCTTATTTGTGTCCCACATGTCTGGTTTCCTGTTTCCTCCTGGTGACACAGCAGTATCCTACATATATGTCGATCCATCCAACAACCAAGCAGCATGCTCCTTTGTCGTCTCAGTTCTTGGATGTAAGTATAACGGTACAACTTCAAAAACAATGTGAGGCCACGCTACCAGGTGGGGCCCAAACCTGAGGTGGTGCCAAAACCTGAGGTGGTGCCAAAACCCAAGGGAACTGAAACAGGACACTTAAATATCCATGCTTTACATATTACGTGACAAGGCACTTTGTTCCACCCTTAACTTTATTGACATTACACAGGCTAACACCCCCTCCCTTCCTCCAACCCAACCCACCCCATTCCTTTCTTTCAATGCCTCGCCTCTTCCTCCTACACTGCACTTACTGATGCACCACAATTCACATGTAAAAAATAATAATGATATTGTTGACATAGAATGAAACAAATTGCACAACTTTACATTAATCTCTTAAGGAAGGTTCTCTATAACAGAATGATGTTGCATTGCTTAAGGTGATACTTGATCAGTATAAAGATAATTGTCTCTTTCAATTTAACCCAACCATGAGAGTAGGCAATCTAATGAGATATTACCTACTGTACAATTCAATATATATCTTCCCTTTTTCTTCTCCTCCACCTCCTCCTCCTCCTACTCAGCTGTGACTGTCCCTGCCATCTCAATCGTTGGGTGTCCAGGTGATATCAATTTAAGAACTCTAACAGGTTCTGCAGTTGCTCTTTGGACTAGTCCAACAGCAAGTAGCAGTAGTGGTCGGACTTTGAATACTATGCAATCCCACTTCAGTGGATCATCATTCAACTTGGGAACAACCGTTGTGATCTATACTTACTCTGACAACTTAAGCAATCAAGCTTCCTGCATCTTCACTGTGACCGTAGCATTTGGTAAGAAAGAAAACCCTGGTTTTAGGACTATATTCAATCCAATATTGACACGATCTGAGTCAAGTGTTTTACCCAGTTAAGATGAATACAATGAATGTCAGAGACTCTTGATGAAGCTTTGGATGGTAGTTAATTTGTGAATAATGGGTTCAAGTTATGGTTGCATTATATGATACAGTCTCAGTACGCAAATAATATAATTCTTGACAGTCCACTCAAAGTCGTAGTGTGTAACGTTGTTACAGAGTACATATGCAACGCCCTGTAGTAGACTTGTATACAAAAACACTCATCGGTACAATGTAGATACAGAGGCACAGATAATTGTGAAGGAAGAAATCCCCATGGACTTAAATTCACATTTTATGTGAAGACATAAAGCAAGATTTTTGTTTGGTATAGCCAATGTTAGTGTGATTAAAGGCATTATAAGTACTTTGAACATCAGGCCACAAAGACATCTAACATATCATTGAAAGTGTCCTAAGCTGAAAATCATGATGATACACAGTAGCTCTATATGCAATAATTAAAGGTATTGAAAGAATTTGATTGCCAGGCTACAAAGAGATCTTATGTAGCAGTATAAGTATCCCAAAACTCACATATATGATGATACACTGTGATAGAATAATTAAAGGCATCGTTTGCTAAGTACTTCATATATAGTTACTATTATTTAAACTCATGATAATACCTTCAAGTATTTAGTTTTAATCATTGGTGCTGTTAAGGCGATATATTTTTGCTATGCATTTTAATACTCGGCAGGCAGTGAGTGCTAAAGGCCACTGTAATTTAATGAATTGCAATTTTCCTTTTTCTTTGAAGAAACTGGCATATCTATTAGAAACTGTCCAAATGAGGTCAGAGTCACCACAACGGATCCTGACGGGAGAGCAGTCGCCACATGGACTGAACCTGAAGGCACTGCTGCCAATCCTCCTGTGATGAGAGTATCTACCCATCGGCCTGGTACTCCGTTCCCAGTGGGATCAACAACAGTCACCTATACATTCACTGATAACTCTGGAAACAGGGAGACCTGTATCTTCCCTGTAATTGTCACTGGTAGGTCAATGACAAAGAAGTTACTATCATACTACTTTAAATGATGATACTGGTTTGGTATTGTGTTTTATATTTCTTTGTTGGTATTTTAGTGTATTATTATAAAAGTCAAGTAGCATAGATTTTGTAGTATGTTTAGTATTGCAATATTGGTACAACAGTTTCTTTGTGGTAACAAGTGAACAGTTTGTTGCTAATCAAGTAGGTCACTCGATCAGCACATCACAGACTTTTATCTTCAAATGAAGTTACGTGTTTGTGATATCGATAAATGTCTCTCGTGTAAGATACTGAAGTTACCTTTAGCAAAGTATGCGAAATCAAATTTGATTTGCAAAATTCCAAATATGTACAGTAATTAGTTACCTAGAGCATGCATATATATATTGCTTTGTTTCGGAAAGATATTGAATATTTCACCATTTACTTGTTTTTTTTAGTTTCTACAGCTGCAATCCGGATAATGAACTGTCCAAATGATATTACACAACCGGCGGGATTTGGAGGAGCTGGGACAGAATTCACCTGGACACCACCAACAGGGTTTGACAGGCTAAATAATGCCATCATTCCACAAGTTAATAGGAATCCTCCAGTCTTTTTATCCCCAAATCAGGAATTGATGATTACCTATACATTCATTTCTGGGACAGACATCTCTACTTGTACTTTCACTCTTAGAGTTGGTAAGTTACAATTTTATGTTTCCCAAATGTCTCGTTGGTCTTTCATATAAACGCCGTTCATAAAACACTGCTGTACATAAAAAAGTTTATGTTGACCATATGTTTTTCTTTGTTTTTGTTTGATTTCTTTTTCGGGAAAACAACCTTATGATATGTTTTGTGGTAGGGTGACAATTCAATTTAAATTATCTTGGATATCTCGTGAATTTCGTATCAAGATTTGTAATTTACATAACATTGGATATACAAATATGTTAATTGATGCACATCAAAGTGGTCGTGTATAGAAAATTTGAAAGAAGAAAACTCTTTGAACGAAAAAGCAATTGTGCTTATTTTGGGCTTGTATCAAGGAAAACAACCTTTTGATTTGTTATGTGGTAGGGTGACAATTCAATTTAAATTATCTTAGATATCTTGTGAATTTCTTATCAAGATTTGTAATTAACATAACATTGGATATACAAATATGTTAATTGATGCACATCAAAGTGGTCGTGTATCAAAAATTTGAAAGAAGAAAACTTCTTGATCGAAAAAGAACTTGTGCTTATTTTGGGCTTGTATCAAGGAGAACAACCGTTTGATTTGTTATGTGGTAGGGTGACAATCCATTTTATAATAAATTGTGGATATCTTGTGATTGTCTTATCAAAATTTGTAATATACATAGCATTGTATATACAAATATGTTACTCGATTCACATCAAAGTGGTCGTGTATAGAAAATTTCAAGAAGAAAACTCTTTGAACAGAAAAGAACTTGTGCTGATGTTGGGCTTGTATGTGATAATCTTGAAAAGAATTTGAAAGAAAAATTGACAGACAAAACGTTTGTTGGATTCAATTGAAAAATAAACAATGCTTGCTTTGATTTATATCAATCATTTGCAGTAGGCTCTGAGTCACTATTTAGTTGGTTGTGATTTTATGATTCCAACAATGTGTCAGGTATCATTTAGAAAACCAGCAAGCTCTTCCACTGGGACTAGCATTCAAACCATCATCGGATCAGTTTGTTGTAATCTTGTTGTTAGTTCGTCCTCATTTCACCATCTTTGCCCTTTACCAACCCACACTCTCTCCCTTTCATATCTACCCTGTTTTTCACTTAAACTAACTGTTTTATTCTTGCCTCAGGTGGAGTGATTGGTGATAATGTACCACCCTCAGTCATCAGTCAACCTGACACCATTGTTCTAATATTACAGTCTGGTCAAACCACTGTAACTGCTAATTGGGTAGAACCTGTGGTCACAGATAACTCAGGAACTGTCACACTACTCCGCCAGTCACATTTCTCTGGCGCATCTCGGTTCAGTGTTGGAAGAACTGCTGTTGAATATTTGTATTCTGACCCTGCAGGGAATCAATTAATGGTTACATTTGATGTGATTGTTAATGATATAAATGGTATGCTTTTTATGACATTGTTGTCCATTTATTATATTTTATAGTATGTTGTAAAATTATTACTTTTGACATTAGAAGAAGAGAAGGTTTCACTTCTACAGAATTTACTTATTAATGTTATTAAAGTTATTAATGCGTTGATTAATTTCTGCTTCATACAACTCACTTTAGAATTGTAGATGTTGCTTAAAGACAGCTTATCTTAACTTGTTTGGATTGCACTTGAATTATTTATTATCCTGTTTTGTGAGTTTTACAACCAATTTTCAAAGGGGGATGAAATGATGTTGATTTGAAATTTCAATCTCAGTGTTTTGAACAAATGCCTAGTTCCATCTGATTTACAATGTTATATTTCAATTTTTGGGGGGTTTTCAATAATAGGAAGTGTTTGATCTCTACTTAATATTAAGTCATAAAATGGGAGCATGCAAGCAATTTACATAACAAGTTTATTTGTCCATGGTTGCTCCAACAAGGTTTTCATTCCTTTTCTTTCTTTCTTTTTGGCTAGGTAATGTTGATACCACTCCTCCGATAGTTATTAGAATACCTGAAGATATTGTGGCCACGTTTTCACCCACTGAGTCAGCAGTGGTCACTTGGGATGAGCCATTGGCATTTGATGAAAGTGGTCCAGCTACTCTGGTTACAAGAACTCATGAACCAGGCAGTGTCTTCTCTGATGGGGTTACTCAAGTGTTCTATGTGTATAGTGATTTGTCACTGAACTCTGTAATCGTTTCCTTTACTGTCACAGTAATAAGAAGTGAGTTGTAAATTTGCTCCATTTCTCTATACTCCTTTTTAACTTGCAGTTTGTTGAAGGCTTGCTGCATGCAGTATCATATTCTTTCTGTGTTAGTGTTTTATATATTATCCCTTTCTGTTAACAGAGTACATGACAGATGTTCAGTAATCCGAACCCAATGAAAAAATTACCAATCATTCAGAAATGACAAATGAAATAGCCATTGCATTACACATTGGACAAATATAATTTTACCTTTAATCCTATCTTGTTCTATTTGATTGGGTTTGTTGAATTGATCTCAAACTGCCTTAATTTTAAACATTTTCTTCTGAAATTGAGTAATACTAATGTCTGTTATGTGCCTTGGACTTACCAAAGCTTATTTACAATTGATTTGATCCACACTGCAGTTTTCTCATTTGTTCGAGTGACCTTTAGGTTACTATTATATCTTTTTTCTTTTTTTTACAAGTTGGTGTTTTCATGTTGCATGCAATTATGAGTCATATGTTTCTTGAAGTGATGATGAAGTTCTCATGTTGTTTCCGAGGTTAATCATTTCAAATGTACAAGTTAGTCCATAACAAAGGTTTCCCTTTGAGTAAAAGATTGCAGCACAGTAAATAAAAGAACTTCTCAAAATTGATTTGATTTGACAATGTGGAAGGACTTCTTGGCTTTGCGATTTTCTATATCGTTGTGTTTAGCTATCAGACTATTTGGCATAGCACTTAGTTTATTTATATTGGTTACTTACATGAAGTCTGTGATTGGTTGACTGCATCTCATTGATTTACATCTATCCTATAAGGGTTTTACATTGTCAGCCTAAGTCATGCCTTGCTTTCAATAACCTGACTCATTCTTAAAGATTCTTTATTATCATGTATCATTTCCATTAAAGTTGCTGTCTTGGTAATTTAATATTCACCAAACTCACCAACATCTGACATCCATTGTGTGTATATTTAAACGGTGGCACAAATTCATGACATCATTTTTTTTTTTTCAGTCACTGGTCAACCAGCTGTTAGCAACTGTCCTGCAAATATTATACGGTCTGTACCTGCTGGAACCCCTGAAGTTAGTGTTACCTGGATTGAGCCTCAGCTTTCTAATATTGCTGGGAGTGTACCTATTGAGGAGATGAGTTCACATAATCCTGCAGACTTCTTCCCTGTTGGAGTTACAACAGTCACTTACTCTTTCAATGTCCTAGACGTCATCACGTTAAACTGTTCCTTTGAAGTGAGGGTCTCGACGACAGTTGCAAGTACGTCTCCTTGAATATCGATCTTCGCTGGGGAGATGTTGCTCATTGAAAATTTTACTTTCCGGTGCAAGAAAGATATGACAATTATATCTAGTTGTCTGCAATGTTCATTTAATACCCTGTCATAGGTTTTACAGCATCAAGTGTTACTACTGCAGCTTGGTGCATCCACTGTGCAATTGAATGTTAACATTTATCAACAGACAAGCCGCAACTGATTGCATCATTGCAAGTATGCTTTTCTAATCATTCATCGTGAGCAAGTGTCTTGTCTGACAAACAGGAAAGCCATTTGAGGGTGCCATTTTGGATACCACCAAGGCTACCCATGAAGGGTGCCTAAAGAACTAGCTCCACTATGTACCTGTGATGGTGACACACTTTGTGGGTGTTTCAAGGACTACCCTTTGAGGGAGTGCAATGGACAACCAGGGCTACCTTATATATAGTAATAGCAATAAATGGGGCCAGTCTGTCTCTTACTCCTTTCAAAAAAAAACAAAAGTACTAGGTTACTTTGACCCTTTAAACTTAAAGTTAACTTAGCACCAAAATATGAAGTTAAGGCAAACCTCATCATTTATTGTAGGTACAGAACAGCAGTATTCATGTCACTGAACTTCAAAAAAAGCCTTATAGTGTCTAACAATTTGTAAATGCAACTTTTGTTTTCGTCCACCAGATCAAATCCAAATTGAAAATTGTCCTCCTGATAGGAATGTTTCGCTACCATCAGACCAGACTTTCGTTATAGTAACATGGACAGTTCCAACAGCTACACTCAATGGTAACACCATTCAGCCATCAGCAACATCTCCTCCAACAAACAGTGCATTCTTCCAAGAGGGATCAACGCCCCTAACATATGCGTATAGAGTTGGCACAATTGCTGCAGAATGCACATTTACTATCGACGTGTTCACGCGTAAGTAACTATTCACCTGTTCAAGGTTTTTGTCAAATTACTACATCAGAGTATCAGATGTGAAGAAAGATCACATTTAAGACTATGTATAAAGAAGACATTAACATCAAATTGGCTGTTTATTATATTTCTATCTCTATTTCTTCATACGTGGTGTGTGGGTCCACTTCAGTGAGTGCAAGAATGCTACTGTTTTCTTTGAAGGTCAAAACTTGAAATTAAAATCTTGTCTTCAAATGTAACAATAAATAGTCCTGATATTGAATGTGGATTTGGTTCACCTTATCTTTGTTTTATTGCTATGAAAATCCTGTCATATTTGGTTACATTTGAAGTTAAGTTGTTGCCAAATAAACTAGTTTGTTATTATTGTTTGTTATAATTAGTTTGTTATAATTAGCTAGTTTGTTACTTTTAATTAGCTAGTTTATTAGTTTAGCTATTTAATTAGTAATTATTAGCTATTTTAATAGCTATTCCAATAGCTATATTAGCTATTAGTAGCTATTAAATTAGCTATTTAATTAGTAATTAGCTAGTTTGTAAACTGGTTTGTTATAATTAGCTATGTTTTACCTTGTTCTTTCTTTGTCATTCTCTTTGCAGTTCCTGTTATGGGTAAACGTGCCATTGAAGATTCGAAAAGTAAGATATTTTTCTCAAATTTTTATTTTTAATATACAATTAGTGTCAGTATTTTCTCCATCCATGAATGCATGGTTTATGAGTTACAGTAATACATGTATTCATGCCTTTCTAACTCCTATATTTAAATCTACTGCAAGCTAAATTTCCAAAGAGTTATTGTTGTTAGCTTAATTGAAGTCGACTGTGAAATTTCCCTGTTTTGAGGATTGTTCTTTACATCTGGTTTTCCAGTGAGTGGCTTGCCCATCACAGTAGAAGAAAACCTTTGCAGTGGTTGGAACTGTGCCAATGGCGGTGAATGCTTCATTCATGTCTATGAAAACTCATTCTATCCACTTTGTCGTTGTGCCGATGGTTGGCAGGGAGAAACATGTGAAGAAGCGGCGGGTAAGTCTTTAATGAGGTGGTGGAGAAGATGGCATGCACATACATAGACAATATGTTAGACAAGTTCTGAATCATGAATATTTACTAAGAAATAGAGTTGGTAGTATGAAGATTTGGTCTGTATTCCATTGAATGTGTGGTTACTCAAACCAGTTGATCATAAGGTGTGTTGTACATTGTGCCATGCTTTGAATGTGTGGTTACTCAAACCAGTTGATCATTAGGTGTGTTGTTCATTGTGCCATGCTTTGAATGTGTGGTTACTCAAACCATTAGATCATTAGGTGTGTTGTACATTGTGCCATGTTTTCAATGTGTGGTTACTCAAACCATTAGATCATTAGGTGTGTTGTACATTGTGCCATGCTCTGAATGTGTGGTTACTCAAACCAGTAGATCATTAAGTGTTTTGTACATTGTGCCATGTTTTGAATGTGTGGTTACTCAAACCAATTTATCATTAGGTGTGTTGTTCATGTGCCATGCTTTGAATGTGTGGTTACTCAAACCAGTAGATTATTAGGTGTGTTGTACATTGTGCCATGTTTTCAATGTGTGGTTACTTAAACCAGTAGATCATTAGGTGTGTTGTACATTGTGCCATGCTCTGAATGTGTGGTTACTCAAACCAGTAGATCATTACGTATGTTGTTCATTTTGCCATGTTTTCAATGTGTGGTTACTCAAACCAGTAGATCATTAGGTGTGTTGTACATTGTGCCATGCTCTGAATGTGTGGTTACTCAAACCAGTAGATCATTACGTATGTTCTTCATTTTGCCATGTTTTCAATGTGTGGTTACTCAAACCAGTAGATTATTAGGTGTGTTGTACATTGTGCCATGTTTTCAATGTGTGGTTACTCAAACCAGTAGATCATTAGGTGTGTTGTACATTGTGCCATGCTCTGAATGTGTGGTTACTCAAACCAGTAGATCATTACGTAT
>JAIPMN010000968.1:5228-16411 GCA_020650975.1 Apostichopus californicus | reverse complement strand
TGCATTTCTTACGGGTGTCCGAACTTCGCAGTGTTCCGAACTTTGCAATACTGACTATAATCAGTAGCATGGACACTGACAATTTCGGACACCTAAGCCTTAAAACACCCCAAAACTATATCTTCTGGTATAAATCACCTGAAAATATACTTGATATGGTGGGAGAAGTGTGTTATATTAAGATACACGGCCAAACTTTCTTTCCTTCAAACTGTTTTCACGTTGTAAAAAAGAAGATTCTTTGTGATTGTGGAACTGGTATTTCTTTGCTAGAGTATTGCTAATTTTCGGACACACAGTCCCACAGTGTGGCGCTGGTGATAAAATTGGTGGCGCAGTTGCTCTTTCAGTAATTATAACAGACTTCATAGATCTCCGTCATTTTATTGACAAATATGTAAGTATTTACTTGCACACGGGTCATTTCGTACTTTTTGGTGAAATTTGGCTCTTCCTGTAGGTTGTCATGGTGAAATCGTGCATTTCTTAGGGGTGTCCGAAATTGGCAGTGTTCCGAAATTAGCAATACTGACTATATGTGATGAATGTGTATAATAACCGAGGTATATATGTTTATTCTGCTGTTTGATTATGTGCAACTTTCAGTGTTATCATCACTTTTGTGTAAATAACGAAACTTGAAAGAAAATTTTTGGCATTGGCCTTTGAAGCACTGTGGCAGTGGGGAAAAAATCAATAACTTGCATCACGTTCCCTAAGGGAACCCTTCATTACACTTGGGCCTGTGGTGGACTAGCTAACATGACAATTTTAATTGCCATTTTTGTTATCTCATTCATGCAAGATCTACCCATTATTACTTCTAACGGGCATAACTTACACTGCAATCACTAAGCTGATGCAAATAAGGTTAAACTTAGAGTTAATGCAGTTAAGGCATAAGCTAGGCCTAATATTAGTATAAGATTGGCTTCTGCATGCTGCGAAGTCAGTGCAGTATATGCTAATCGGCCAGGCCTAACGTTAGGCCCCGTATCCAACGTTACTATGAGATTTGAGTCTAACTCTTAGTAAGTTATGGCAGCCTTTACAGCATTACCTATTTCCAGTCAATAATTCAATGATTTTGGTAACAAAATTCAGTTTGTCCTAACAACTTCCTGTTATTTTCATGAGCCGATTGTCAATATTCGCAAAATTGGTACAACGGTGTTTTCTGTCGCTTCAGTATGGAGGTGTCAAGCATGTAAGCATAGTTACATCTTACCCACGAGGCAAAAACTCACATCTTGCATTTCAAAAGCCAAATTCCAAAAATTGTGTTCCTTTCTTAGAGTTCCTGGTCTAAAAAATACATTTCATTTGACTAGTATTCAAGCATATTAGGCAAATGTCTAGCATCAACCCTGTTGTCACTCTGAAGCCAGCACCGCAGTCACGGTGGCGGACGGTCCATACAGTCAGGAGGGGGGGGGTGCCCCCCCCTGACGGACTCAAATGGACTGCTGGCGCCCTTTTCAGCTTTTTACCACTTTTTTACTTATTCGCGATTATTGACTTTTTTATTGCGCTCTCATCTACCTATTGACATTTGTCACATTATCTGCATTCTCGCCCCCCCCCCCCAATACCCCTAGCTCCGCCACTGCAGCACCGAATCCTCTTAAATTAATACCCCAAAATCCACCCCGGCCTTATCCCTCTCCCCTCACAATCCATTAACGATGGCACCTGTTACGAAAGTAAAGTATCATGGATGGGAAGTACGGATAACATACTAAGAGGACTAACTTCCGAGATCAACCGGAGACGAATCGTCCTGGTTAAACCGATATCCTTCTGTCCTGGAACAATCAAAACTTTCTTTGACAAAAATAGACACTTTTATATATCCAATGTTTCTATATTGTTAGTACTTTTCACTTGGTTAGTCCGAAGTATAAATTACTTCTGTAAGGAAATGCTTCTGGTTACTTCCGACCTCAATAATTGTTAACATGGTGACCTCATTAATATATGGACCCATTCTTACATTGTATACCGGTCGCAAAAGTTATAACAGTGTTTTTCGTTGCCATATCTTGGAGATTTTTCCATGCTATGGGCCATTGTACACTGAGAAGAACGATCATGAATGTAACATTTGAATTTGTTTTCGGACATGTGTGTGCTTAACACGGTCTGGTTGATACACTCATGGAGCTATAAACAGAGCTCCATGATACACTTAACGGAGTCGAACTTATCAGTTTAATTACGGTTGCTAATTACATATGCCTTTGTGTAAATAGGTTATGTAGGAGTATAGGTTGCTCTTCACAGTAATATCTATATTTTTCAATGATTACGATGTAATTTTATAAATAATTTGTAAAGAATGTAAATAAGACTATATAGTCTACAATCGTTATGTTAGTGAGGTTTGATGAATCGTTTTAACAAGATAGGCCTATGTATGTGGTGGAGATATATGGGTTGTAGGACGTGGTTGGGGGGGGGGTGTTTGATTGGGGCACATTTTATTTGCTGGTGCCTGCTTCATGGGACCACCGAGGGGGGAGAAACCCTGTGAAGTCTAGGGAGCATATTCCTATTTTCGGATAGGCCTATATTTCTTGGTCTCTGGTGCCGATTTCGCATACACAAAAACATTCCCGAGTTTTGTTGAAACCTCAAAGGTGCTACATTTTATCAATAAGAAGTGTCCTTTTTGTTCATGAAAATTCGGTTCCACTTTTTAATTTTAGGGATGAAAGAACTACAGCTTTTTGTATTTAAAAGGTGATCTTTTGCCGGTGAGAAATTGAGAAAAGTCTAATAATTATACCAATCAAATACTGGAATTTTTAGTAGAGAATACACAAAGTGACGGTCCACATTATCGAGCTGATTTGAGGTGATTTTGCAGTTATTAGTCCACTGCCTTTGAAGATTTTAACCCTCGAATGGACCCTCGACGTTCACCGTCTGATATATTGATAACCTGTAACATGTTTAGTGTTACTGAGATTCAGAAGGCCGAATCCCCGACTGGCATCTGGCAACCCTTACCCCTCAAGATCTGCTATACGCCTGGAATTCCTAGTGTGAGTATATGAAAAATATATATATCTCCATAAAACCTGACTGACTCTGTGGTCCTATATTGAAACTGAAAGTATAGGTTCAGAATACGTTCAAATATGCACAAAAGTCGTGTGTTACAACGCTCCTTTCCAAGACCACACTGCACCTCATTCACTTAGTCACGGCCCTCAAATTTTAGTGTACAAACATTGTCAATGGCTTTCAGAGGGGCCATTACCATCAAACGGTCGCAACTGCTGTTTTTCAGATACTAACACGCCTAAACTGAAATAATTTGCCAATGAGCAATAAAGCGAGATTCGCTGAGATTTCACTGAAAACGTATGGCAGAATTAAGCAGATTTTGAGGACAAAATTGGCAGAGTACGACCAAGGAGATGCTATTCGAATAACACTTCAGCTCCCTGATGCGACCATGTTCTTTCCATGGTCAGTTCAGGCTTCTTTTTAGTACCCGAGCTTATTTTGGCCTCACCAAACAGTCGACTATGCGCTGGTAAATATTTTTTGTAGAGGACAAGCTTGACTAAAATTGGTACAAATCAATTCAATCTTCTGCAAAGTTGGACCAATCTCTTCCAAGGGCTTCCTAAAGTTTCATCTCCATCAGCGTTTCGCTTTCCTCCACCTCCGCCTTGTAAATGACGTCATTATTACCCTTTGCCATCCCACGTGAGAAATTGCCTCGTAAAACAGAACGAATACAGGTCGAATGAATCACACGAAAGAATCCTTGAAGGTGAACTTCGACCTCGTCACTGACAAGTTTGCAGCAACGTGTTCTCCACGTTGGCGTATTTCGCAATATTCAGTACTATTTTTAGACGGACTTTCCCTTCGATGACATGCATTCAGCCAATCAACGATGGCAGTGGTGATGTCATATGCTTATCAGAGATAAGCGTTAACCGCCTGAATTAAACTCCGCAATGTGAATATAACACTTATCTTTTAAGCAAAATATAGTCATAGCGTTTATTATCCATGCAATAGAAAATAATAGTAAATTTAATGCAAATTTTAAGAGCAATTTCAGAACTGTTACAGGGAGAAAAGAGTAATCTGTGGATTTTTTTGGCTTTGTAACAATATTCTTCCGCAGGTTATACAGCTCACGTGATCATGATGTAATTGCATTCTAGTAGGTTCCAGCATGCAGTGCTTATACGTACGTGTCTAGCGTGTATAACTGTACAATTTTTCACACACTACATTCATTACGCATCGCTTTTCATCGAGTGTATTGTTCGGTTCGACGCACCTTCTCAGTTGTACCTTATAAATCTGTTGCGAAATATACAGAAATATCATTTATCATTCGTTCGTTCCTGTAGCAGGTTCCACAGAGTCAAATCTGAACAAATCAAAGTCGGACACAGACTTTATTTTTCTTCGTGTTTGTAAAGAGAAAACAGTTGGACATTTCTTCACTCTGTTGTACTTTTGTCGAGTAATATTAACGTTACACCATGTGTTGCAGACTATACGATGGAGGCCAGTGATAGTTTCTACGAGTTTGACACTGTAAAGTCTACGTTTTCTGACAGAAACCAAGTCTCTGCACAAGCCAATATATTTCAGTCTAATAACAGAGAAGATTCTTTGAAGTTTGGTGATTTGGGATTGTACAACGAAGAGTCAATTGATTTGGAACAATACTTACATCTTGGTAATACTCCACCAAACATAAACGGTGACGAATTATTGAAGCAGTTCGGTGCGTATTCAAGTTCACCTCCTGTTACTGTTAGTATTAAACCCCAGACTATTAACGCTTCTGGTATCAGTCAGGGGTTAGCTGCTTTTTCTCTAGCTGGTAGTAATCCCCAGCCACAAGAGCCAAGTGTTGTACAGACTACTCTATCATCTTCTGCAACAACCACTCAGCTTGGGTTCCAAATAAAACAAGAAATAGAAGAACACAGTGTGCCTGAGTTTTACCAAGATTCAGAAATGCCTCCTGGTGAAGAGCAACCTTTCCAGATGGCTCAAGGTGAGCAGAGTAATCTTGGCGGTCAACAAGTGTATATTACACTCAAATCACTTGCCCCAGGCCAAAATGTCACAACAACAAGCACAGCTGATGAGCCCTACAACCAAGCCTATAACTCTAGTCCAGAACAAGGTGGCCAGGATTCCAGTGATAGCGGTTCCGTTGGCAAAAAGAGGCACCGAAGTTCAGTTAACAAAGAAAGTGAGGAGTACAAGACAAAGAGATTTCGCAACAACCTAGCAGTCAGAAAGAGCAGGGAAAAGAGTAAGGCTAGGAACAAGGATCTCCAGTCAAAAGTACAATCGCTCCAGGGAGAAAATGATAAGTTGAATAAGAAAGTCGAGCTTCTTACGAAGGAATTAACTGTGCTTAGAAGCCTTTTCACAACAGTCAAACCAAACAACACTAGTCAGTAGACCATGAATTTTGATTTATTGCGGTTAGTTGGGACGATAAAACCAGTGCCGGTGGTCTCTGTGTGACACCTACTGTATGAAGAAAAATATCATCCAGGCCAGAGCGGGACATCATGAAGAAAGCGCAACATCTTGATGTACAAGACTGATTCTTTGTGCTGATTTATGCACCTTCAAGGAGTTGCAAGTTTTTGACGAGAGGGTTTGGTCATCACTGTTCATGACTTTTAGTAGTGTATACTCTCCAGAGAGTTGCTTGTTGCAGAAAAGTTTAAAATAAAAAAATTCATTTTACTTTCAAATGCAGCTAAAATCATGTAATAAGGTTGGCAAATGTACTAGCTTGGAGTTGATACAGCTGCAAATAGTTGTGTGGGTATTGGTTTTCTAAGCCATTTGCAGGGTTTGCCGCCCAAAATACTTTTAATATAGGTGAATATATTTGTGACGTCACTCTTGGCCTTACATTTATAGGAGGAGATAGATAAGCTTAGCTTGGTCACCATAACATGGAAAGTAGAAGCTACTGTAATTATGTAATTGCTTTATGTACCATTTATGAAAACATTTTTGACTTGCAGAGAATATGTAGAAATATAGTATTTTTTCTCTATTTTGACCATTTATATCTTTTCTTTTGTTTAACAATTGAAGGACTATTTGAAATAGTTGTATTATTTGAAACAATTGTACCATTTCATGTCCATATTCCATTCTTGCTATTTTGTTTGTTATTAAATCATCATCCATTTTGAAACACTTTTGATCAGCTTCATGACATATTTAACTATGTTTCTCGTTTTAAATTAAATACAGAGCTGTGTATTGATACATGTGTCCTCTACCTCAATTGATTGTATCATGTGATTTAAAACAACCGTATGATTTATGTTCATACGATAGAAGTTGACAGCAAATGGTCAAACGTCTACTTTTAAAGGATTTTTGTGGGCTATATTCTGTACTTGAGGGCACAAAGTCTTAACATGTTTAAAGAGAGAAGTGTTTTCGTGCGTATGTTTTCAATGTCACAAATTTGTAGTTGAACTTTAAAGGTGATGGATTTGATCCGATATCCTGTGATATGCGTTGCGTGCACGTAGTGCCATGTTATTATTTATTTCATAGTTTGCATTAAGGTTAAAAGATAAAGGATGGCGTGTTCAGATGTCCAGATGATATCCACTCAGTGCATACAAAAGGAATCGAGGTCATGTTTTAAGTGAGGAATCGACTGTTTGCATTATTTTGTAGTAGTTTGCTATATATATCATTTTGACATCATTGTTTATGTTTGTAGTATGTAGAATTGTAGATATTAAACAATTCATCAGTGAAAGATCAAAAAAGGTATTCACTTAAAGATAAATCCCAGTTCTTAAGGTATAATTTTATATTTTGCTGGATTAAGTTTCAACTGTTTGTGGTGTTTGTTTCCCTACAGTTATATAAGGACACCAGATTTAGGACACCGAATTTCAAGTCCATATAAAGTATTATATGATTTGAAGAGAGTTATTGCAGATCATGAGTTATTTATGCATATACATTGGTATTTGAATATTCTGTATCATGAAAATGAAGGCACACCAATATTATGAAGTATTTAAGTACAAACATCTTGTCTGTCTTTTTTTGTCTTAATACTTTTCTTTGCCAGAAGGATAGTGCACTAAATATCAGCAGGCCAAAAGATAACATAGATAGTCATTAGAAAGGTCTTTGTAAATTAGATGTGATATTCCATTGCTGGTCAGTTCTCCCCACGCCCCATTTATCCCTCTACAATATTAGCAGTTTGGTGTGCTCCTCTCCAGCAAAGTAAGCCCTACTAGCACATTGTTTGATTCCACCCTCGTCGCAATTCTCCCCCATTTAACCCTCTTCTGGCTATCTCTGAGGTCTAAATTTCTTGTGCATGCCCACATGGGTCCGACAGCAGTCTTGTTAATAGCCGTACAAATACCAGTATCTGACATGATCCGTTCTCAGCCCGTAGGCTTACGTTTTTTCAGCAAGCAAACATGCATGACGACGTGAAATATTTCACATTTACAGGTGTAGAGTATTACCCGGTTGCAAACCTGTTTGGGGAAAATATATTCGCTACCCGGACTGGGTTCCTTGAATGTTTCAATACAGATAAAATGAATACAGTTTACATACAGTGCCATAGTACAGTCCGATTCGCCTTGGCCATGATGCCAAAACTATAGTTCTGATGCAGCGGACAAATGGGACTAAGCAACAACTCCCTGGACTAAGGCTGAGTATAAATGCCTAGGTTTAATGTATGCAGGTAAGTTAGCAACTCAGTTGTCAATAATTCTCTTACTAAATTGTTATTCTGTCATGATCTCTTCATACCACAATTTAAAGACATGTAAAACAATTTCGTAATTATGTGATCAGTGCACAATTACGCTACTATATAAAAACACACGAATTTGAGTGGGCAATATAGGCTATATCGTTATGGAGCAATGAATTGTAGTGGCCGAAGTAACCTTTAATCACGGTGTAAAATTCCCAATGATAACTCCTTAAGCCACCCCTAACATTATATGACATTTCAGAGCTTTAGATTGCGTGGCAATTGTCAAAATTGAAAATTTATTCTGCCGTGTGAACGAGGATGGACTCAAACATCATCTTTCCCGGGGTAGCCATTAGTTGTAATATTTGGCGGGAATTTATCACCTGTATCATGTTTGACCAAGAACGAAAACAGAAGCAAAAGTTTAAGTCATTATTTGTGATGAATGAGTACTGTAGGCGGTTACAGTCCGGGGAGTTTCCCTCCCATAACGACTAAAATTATACCTCTCCCTTGCTGAAACATGCACCGCCGAACACTCTGCAGAGAATGGCATACTTCAAACGTCCTCTCACTTTCAGAGGGACCCCCACCCCTTCGAATATACTTTCTGGAAATAAATCTGCGCCAACGCCCATTCATGGCATGTACATCCTACGCAAACAAATGGAATTGTTCAATTAAACAGTGATCATAATATCTTCATCAAATCACAAAATGAAATGAAATGTAGACAACAATAAGTGAAACACGGTACTTGCAGGGTAAGTTCATTGTCCTTGAAATAAAATATAAGCACAGTGTAGTATGGGCGTAGGCCTATGTAATAATCGTGAGAATTACAAGGCCCCAATCAGTGTCGATAGCGGGGGAATCAGTGTCGATAGCGGATATGACTATAAGCATTGCCGGGTAAGAGTGAGGATGGGGGGGGGGGTGGGTTATGATGCCCTTCAACGGGAGAATTTGATTTGGGTAGGTGGCTGAAATGCGTGTTAAACAACAAAGTTTACCATCTTTTTTTGGCTGAAGTTTATGGATACATTTTAGCAGGGCTATTTCATGAATTTGATGCCTATATTTCCAAGATACTGTAAAGATTATGATGTATGTGGCATCAAAAGTTGATAATTTGATTACCTGGAAATCTTTTTTGCTAATTCAAAGTATCTCGCTGAAAAGATCCAGCAACGTCGTTGAGTGCATCAGTAAAAAGTGTGGGGGGGGGGGGGGAGGGGTAAGAAACATAACCTACCCTGCCTTCCAAAGTTGGGAGACAGCTCCCCCTCCAAGAGTGTACCCCACCGCATGTTCCTTTATGCCTGTGTCAATTACTCAAGAATAGAATCGAGCAGAAAGTCAGACATGCATGGACGCGAATGAAAACACTCCGTTTGGAGATCAGTTTTGCTGAAATGTTTTGTACTGTTGTCATCAAAACACCCTTTGAGTCATTTTCATGTGGATAGAACGTTGTGAAGGACCAGCTGTTCTTCTATAAGTAGGGACTTTAAGTGACATAATTATATCGCTTTTTACCGCAAAGGGGATTCCCCTTCTTTAAAAAAAAGCACCTGACGTAAAGCAGTTGAAGTCGATCCCAATTGCTTTGAACCCGTATGTCATGACAATAAGGATTGCGACATAATCATATGATATTGTGAAATGTATACAAATGAACTTGGTGGATTGCAAAATTTAGTCAAGTGTATTTTTGTTATTGAAAGAGCTGTACCGGGTACCAAAAGGTTTATAAACTCCTGAAAGGGAAGTAATTAATTTTTATTGGATGACAAATACAATAAAAATGCAAGGAATCACATAAACATTGTCGAAAACAATGATTGAAACATGCTAGGATATACATACATATGACCCCAATCTGCTGCCAGGGAGTGCAGGGCTGAAAAGATCTTTTTGTATGGCCAACATTAACAATGTGTATAGTTCAACAAAATAGAAGAATAAGCAGAGGCAGATTTAAGATTTTAAAACATCTACTTTTGGGTTTAAGATATTATCTTCAAAATGTTTGTGTCTATAAACCCTCCCGACGTTTTGATAAATTTATTTATGATATTTTTTTTTATGATATTACATTTTATGGTAACTCCAATGAATGAAACACAACCCCCCTCCCCATGCAACACCGGGCCATCCCCTCCCCCTCCTTTTGAAATCCTGCACCTGCCTAGAAAGGTCTGTGTTGTCTTTGCAGCCACTTGAATAATAGTCACACTATGTTTGAAGGGTATACAGTTTCTCGAAGGCTTACAGGTATAGCATACACCGACGATGGTTCATATTAAAATTGTTAACATTGTTTTATTGTTGTTGTTTTTACGTAAGAACGTGCTCTTAAACGCCACAGCAATTGTTTATACTTTGGGCAGTCTTGATAAACCGTTGTTTACTTTTTAAATGATAAGAATGAAACCCATAACAATATATTTCATATTTTCATTCAAGAACAATATTTTTAACCGCCACCCCCTCCCCCACCAACCCTAATCTTAAATGTGTTAGAAAGTCAAAATATGGTCACTTAGGCAAAACATTTGAAGTACCTTGTGCAAAGTGTTTCCCTCTTTGAGTAATTTATAATTGTTTGATTTAACCCTGCTGAATATATGGTAATATACTTTGAATGGTCAGCCTAGTTGGTCAGAGCAGGGTCACAGCAGGGAGTTGTCATCGTTCCCAGGTCAGAACATCCAGGAAGATACCTTTCACAAACAAAATAAGCCAGTTTTAGCATTCACAAAGGTGCAGGAGTCTAATCACATGCTGACCGAATCAAACGGGAACCTGCATGCCAGTGATGATTCCCGGATACACTGAAGTAAAAAGAAAATCACGGAACTGGGCTGGAGACAAAATATTCCCAACGTAATTCATTACCACGGAACGGACTACGTAAATACAAAACAAGATAAACAAACATGTGAGGGTTTCGTTTGTTTTATACAAATGGTAGTGTATATAGGGATTACGCACTCGGTAGCGAAGATAAAATACAACAAAGGCCTACAACTGATTATTCGAAGGGCATGCAGGTCATGCGCTGATCCAAGGAGTTGCAAGGGGGTAGGGGGAGGGGTGTCACACCCTTTCTACCTCACACAAAGCTTTAAGAAAGTAGTGATTAGCACAACCTTGCGTTTAGACCTAATTATAGACCTAACTGATTGTCTAAATATGCCTTATAGAAAACACCACCGTCTATTTTTTTTTTGGGGGGGGAGGGGTGATTTGAGACCCCTTACGTGGGTAGACGGCTTCAACGACAGGGCCACGCCCCCCCCCCCCCTTTGTAGGCACAGCGAATTTGTAATGGTCACACTTGTAACAGAAAGATATTGTATAATGTCAACTTGCTCGGTATTTTGTATTAAAACTATCCTCACGC
>JAIPMN010000966.1:0-42322 GCA_020650975.1 Apostichopus californicus | reverse complement strand
ATATATAGGAACGAAGCAAACATTATCCTTCAGCGAAAGAGAATGCGTACTAAGATTGACATTTTGTTTCGTGAATATAGACAGGTATCTACATACAGGCCTATGTATAGTATCACGTGATTGATGGTGTATAGTAGTAATTCATAGATTAACCAGACGAGGGAAGCTCAACGCTCATGTATCTTGTCAGTATACTGTATGGCATTGTAGAGAACGAGGTCTCCCTTATAAACCATTCAGAAGGCCTATATAAGACCTATCCATGCACATATCATTATCATATATAGCCAACCTATACCCGGATGGAAGATAGGGTCTTTTTCAATAAAATACATGACATTCGAGAGCGACCTAATGTAGGTCACGGTTAACGTGTTAATCATATTTTGACAGTTAGGCTTGTAGTTAGTATATAGGTATAATTATAATGTTCACGATTTGACTGCGGACTTTGATGTAAAGTATACGTGTAAGTCTTATAACACATGTTTCGTATAAGGTGAGAAGAAGAACAGTAGCATCTGTAGTATTTGGATTTCTACAGATGATCTGTACATCCATCTTGATATGTTTATTTTTTGACCAAGATTTAATACCTTTCTGAACCATCAAAATCCAAGGTATAAAAAAAATGCCCATTAATCTTAGAAACAAATTACACCTTCAAACATCTGGCATGGGCAATCAAAGGTATATTTCTCCGGTATTTGGAAAGATGCATATGCACAGCTACGACTTGACGGGTTTTATTTGAAGGGATGACACACCGGTGATACTCATTGATTATTATTACTATTGTCCATTTTTCTGTATGGAATACGTTTGGTCTTAATACTCAATATAACCCGCGATTGAAAGGGTTTGGGGAATCGCTTGCTGTCTTCATTTGTTTATCGTGTCACAGGAATGTGTGGTAAGTTTGTTATTTATATGTAGTATCCAAAAGTCTAAATTATTCCTTTGTTTTTTCCAGTTAATAATTTAAGTTAGAAGTATATTCTTTAAAGTATCATATACAATATGTCCATATTGATAAGATGACGACTATTCATTGTTTGGCTTAAGCGGACTATACTGTAACTGCTTAGTGCATGAACACGCAATGCCTATGACAATCGGATCGTTGTTTGGGGTATTGATGTAGAAAACCAAGTCTTTAGTCTACTTCAAGATGACATGCAGATACATATCTTAACCCTACTGGAAATAAACCCCCCCCCCCCCTTTGTCCTCTTTCTTTTTTTGTCACGATACATGACAGCTTTATGTTTTAACACTTATCATGTAGGTTACCGCTGGCAAAAGAAGGTTTCACACTACACAAGAGAAGATATATGTTGTAGCGTTAACACGTATACATCCTCAGTTCATGTGTAACATGCAGATGTTGATCTCATTGATAAAAGGCTAGTTGAGGTAATGCAAACTATATCGTGAAACTATTAGAAATGAGAGCTCTTGAGGAAAGCCGTTACAAAAAGCTACTCTAATGGGATATATTCATATGGGTGTATAACTGATGGTTAACTATATAAACTCCAGAGGTTCCTCTCTGTTGAATAGTTCACATCTAGTTTTATAGCAGTTGAATGAATTAAGGAACATACTTTTTGCTATCTACTGTATATATGGGTGTGTGTGTGTGTGGTGATAATTTAGAGCCTTTTGGTAAAAGTAAATGCACTAAAATCTAAAAGCGAAACTCACTTTACTGTAACTTGAAGAAACGTCCTGATTACGTCACTGAAATGCAAGTGCTTATGGATTTATGGTACTAGTTTTAGTTTGGTGAAAAGCAAAAACTATCAAACCTTAAGAAAGTCATTCTTTTTTATTTTTCGCATTATATTCATTGATTCTTCAAAGTAATTGCTTAATATAGGGGTATACATTATTTCTTGGTAAAGTAGGTCGGTCGTGAGGCATTATTCGTTGCAAAAATCTCACAAAATCTGCTGTCACAAAGTTCAAAGTCCCACCAATAAATGCCAATCTAGTGAGACATGGGCTCGATCACCTTCCACAAAAAAAATGGCTTATATTTAATTTCTTGCAAGAAATATAGCTTTCAATGTTTTTCTCAAGTGTGGCTCATATTTCAAAGAAACATTATAAAACCATCCTGATATTCAACCCGCTATAGCAAAGATATGAAGCAATCCGGAGGGTGCACTCTTGTATTACACTCACCTCAACCGTTTCATTGTAACGAATTACCTAAGGACTCAATCGCCAAGTTAAATTGAGGATGAAATACAACTTCACCACTTGATCTTTGGCAATTTTTTTTTTTGACTGGCAACTTTTTACGCTTGGGGTATATGAACATCTTATAGATAGTTATGCATGCTCATGAATATTTCATTTTCCTCCACTGTCGCCGAAAACAGCAAACTTTGATTTTTTACGTTGCTTCACTTCACGTTCGTCGTCGCACGTCTATTCCATTATGCAATTAGCCTTGGTTTCAAGCAAAGTCTTTTGTATAAATTAAAAAATGTTATTTAATGTATTGTAATGAACATATCAAAGTGCGATTTCATCAATTTCAGAGAAGGATGCGGCCTGCTTTACATGTCAAACGAGTAAAATATGTTAAAGAAGACATTGTTACATGAAATTACAGCATATTATGCAACTTAAAATCAAAGTCTTAGACAAATATTGAAGATAAAGAATGAACGTAATAAAATTTCAGAAGAAATCTGTATTATATGTACTACTTAGAAAGAACTTGCTAGAAAAACAGGAAAGTAATGTGTCATGGAGGTTTGCTTTGATTGTGGGATGTTACTTCGTCCATGGATGGGACCTCCCTCATCATTTAGAGATCTTGTTAAAACAGAGAGGGGCTATAATGCAAAATGGTGCTACAATATTTTGAAACTTTTGAATCAACGTTGAACGATGGCCAATTGTTAGGTGGTCCCGAGTCTTAAGCATTTATGTGATACACTGGCAGCGTGTGGTTCTTTGTGTGTGTGGGTGTGTGTTGGGAGAGGGAAGCGGTGGGGGAGTTTCTAATATACCCCCCCCCCCCCCCAATGATGGTCTTCCAATATTGTGTGAGGCAATAATTGACTTTTGATCGATATTTTGTATAGCATGACTGATAACGTAACTGACAGGACCGGTTTCATTCCATAACGATATTAATATTCCCATCCAGTTCACTCTCGTCATTTTGATCGGTGAATACTTACTTGTAACCTGGTAAATAATTTTATGGCCTCAAAGATGAAGGGGATATCGTCCGCCCCGAATCATATATACAAATTAGTCTATTAGGTGTGGTGTGTCTATTAACGAAGTCGGGATGTTTATTTTGAGAGAATAGCTGACTTTCTCAAGTTTTTTCTCCACCTGCATTATGGTTTCTATATTTCGGATTTGGTAATATAATTTTTTTTAAAACTTGCGTCCGGGGGTCATCGTCCTTTGCGATACGTGAAGGCCCGAGAGGCATTATGACATGGACATTTTCATATACTATTGACTGTGTAAAGTGTTCAAGGTGGTTAACACATGTAATGCGTCCCTTCTTGAGAAATGAATGTAATAAGGGTATCGGATGGTATCATAATTTTCTGATTAACGCGCCAAAAATATTAGATTATCATTAACAAGCACAGATCAAAATATGTAACGACGTAGAGATTGCAGACGTGAGAAACAACCACCTGAAGCCATTTTACTATACTTTTCCAACTCTCTGAATATATAATTAATAGGCGTATATTAGTTAAACGTATTATATATGCAGGGAATTGACTGCAGTCTGAATTACACTGATTGAATAACCTTTGACCTTTAAAGCTTTCCCAGGTGCTGTTCCAATTATAATTCAAGTAAGATTGAACAGAACTGAAGATATAAATTCCCTTTCGATTAAGCGGAACTGAAAAAAAAAGAAGAATAAGAAATACAATCTTTCACTAGGAACATGAGAATTGCAAAATGACCAGCATGTTTCAGCTTTTTATTCCTATTATTCGGGACAGCATTATCAAACAAGGAGAATTTCCGATCGTGTTAGAACCTCTCTTTAGCATTTCTTCATTTTTTGTACTTCCACGATCCAGTTGTAAATCATATGGGAAGTAACTTGAATGTCATATTAGAGAGAATCTGGGTCATTACGGTAACTACCAGTTCGTGCTCACGCTTTAACCATGCGGAAAATACTTCCAATTTTGAGTGTAGATAGCCACTTAAGGGTATAAAACTCCATTTATATTTAAATAACAATGAATGTATCGTATGCCTGGTTTGCAGGTAGATTAAAGATAAGAAGATGCATGATTCTAGATTCATCTAAAATTCTGTAAAATTCAGCAATAAATTGATACTAGTTTCATGTGTAGAACTGTGACTAGAATTAATGAGACTTAATTTCAAATCTAACGGTATAAACCAGCGGCAGTCACAACAGTTCTGTTTTCTGCAATCTGTTCTACTTTTTTTTCATGTCTCATGTTTCATGTTTCATGACTTTTTTCTTTGTTATTTTCGTCTATTTAACTTTGGTCACGAAACCAGGATGAGGTTACCTGGATCAAATATAGTAACAAACATTTGATAAATATTATAGGATGTATGAAGAAGCTTCTTTTTTCCTTGGTTAAGTTGATTTTCATAAAATGTCGACAGAATTAGATGCTAACATTTCATGTAGTTCATTCATGTAGCCATTAGCATTAACAGTCACGTATTTCTTGTTTTAATATAATGGCGGAGAGTTAAAACAAATTAAACTTCTTAATTGGTCTAAAAAGTGAATACCTCTAAATCTTAACATTTTAATTCATAGCTAATTAACGTCCATGTTGAAGTTTGTGCTGAACAATGGTATTATTTTATGTGTGTGCTTTTATTTACCTATATTTAAGAGGGGAGGATAAGGGTAACTAACACTGGATTGGTTTGCTTAAATTTCTGGAAAATAGAGTAAACTGTTACTTGAAATGGATATAAATATTCATTGCTGCATGGTTAAATAATGTGATCATCTAAGACATCACAATCATCCAGTCACAGAAATATGCAAAATTCTTTCAAAATAAAATATTCAATAGATTTAAAGAAAACTTACAAGTTAAAATTATCATTAATATAAACAGATCTCTTTAGTAGGAATATCTTAACATGTTGAACACATACACATTTTACATTCAGTCTGAGGACACCATTGTTAGCCAATACCCGTTAACAATAGAATTCTTCTGAGGACGTGGTGATTCTTTTCAAATGACATCTGAGGACTTGGAGTACCTTTTGTTCAATGCGTCAGTCACAACACAATACATGTGCAGAAAAAACACACACTGTGTTTAATTCACCTGATCTCATGCAACACAGACAAGCAATCCATATAGGCAATAAAAAGTAATAAAATAAATATTGCGTGATAGAGATCACAAGCAAACTTCTAATACATGTTTAGACAAACATGTCAAACAAGCGAAAACTTTGATCTAATTGTAAATATATCATTGAAACAACAGTCTAACAATATCGTTATTACTCTTACTATTCAAGAAAGTAAGAAAGAAGAAGCGAAAAAACGATTCCCAATTGGATAGCGATGTTTGCTCTAATTGGCAGAAAATCATTCAGTTCAATAAAAAAGATCTTTTTGCGAAGACATTATCGATTATTTTTCGCGTCCCCCTGCTGCAGTAGCGCAAATGTCTTGTATTTTTACCGCTGGAAAATCTTAACCTTTAAAGCATGTTCTGTTTTTACACAGATAAAAAAATTTAAAGACATTGGTAGTTGTTCTTAAGACCCGTTTAACAGATTCATAGAAGCGAACAGAGTAGTGATATAAGGTTTCAACGTTATAATGCTCTGTTAGATCGTTGCGTGGACAAGGATTTTATTGATTCCGACAGACTTTGTAAATGATAGAAATACAAGTAGTGTTTGAAGGCATTGGGAATGATATAAAAGGACGGCGAGGAAATGCCTACGAGACAGCTACCAGTTTCTATTGAAACAGATGTAAAATATTGGCGACACACAAAGAAAAGATGAGTTTCTTAAGAGAAAAGATGAAAATTAAATACGCCTCATATACATTAGTGTCAGGCGATTCATTTCTGATTATTCCCTAAAGAATAGCTTCCACTTGAATAAACATATAAGAAATATAAGAATGAGTTCAACAGATGAAAATCAAAAAAAAAAAAAGGAAAGGAAATTCCGCGTTATGCATGTTAACCTAATTTTGTGTCTTTCGAAGTAGTCTAGCCATTGCATATATGGAAAGTGGTATTTAAGACTAATGGCGGTAATGTAGCATCTGCTTGCTCAATCGAACAGTAGACGACTTTTGAAATATGCTGTCAGTATCATAGAGTATTGATTATACTTTACTTTTTGTTGACTAAAATGTAACTAGGACATTAATCATGTCAACTTATTTCAAGAAAATATGTGAATCATACATTTTTTACAGTTTTACTTATCTAGGTTTTGATGTCGTGTATGTTATAGACGTAAGAGCAATGTGGCAGAGTAGGAATCTAAATCCCACTTTGAAAAAGATGGGAGGGTTCCCCTATCCCTACCCCATCTTACCCCCACCACCACACCCACTTTATAACTATGTACTCCACGGTAATGCTAAATCATTCAGCTTGGTATATTGTAAAAGGAGTGACAGGCAATCAAATGATTATTTGTATGTATCATATATATCTTAAACGTCTTATTTTTCGATATTTTCCTCAAACGTTTGACAAAAAATGATTCACTGAAAGTCTTTCATTTTAAACGAAGGAGAAATTTGGACGTCAAATTGTAGAAATTTCCAATATCTCATCCAATTCATCATGGCATTACTAAACAAAACTTCTTCAGGTGAAGACATATTTCTGCACCTCTTTTCTTGATAAGCTTTCAACGCCACTGAAAACCTTTCCTCGGCATATACATGCCAAATCACTCTGTTGCACTAACTGACAAAAAAACAAGGAAACGCTTAACCTCAGAATCTGAATGCCTCAAATAATATTCGCCAAAATGAGTGATATCTGTTTAAAAATAAATCGATTGGTCTATGCATGTATATTTTGTATATCGGTATCGACTATTATCTGTCACTTCCAAAGGTGCGATGAATTATTTGCTTAATAGTTCCAATGCTGACAACGTTACTTTACAACGACCATTACATATAATAAAACCATCCTCTCTACCGAAAAACACAGTTTGATATGTAATGCAGCGGAAATAATATATAAGCAACAGTGTGCCCTTGTGTAATAGATTTATATACACCTGGGGTCACACTAATTTTTAACGTAAGTTGAAAATATCGATGAAATTTTTAAAAGATGAAGAAATAAGTGCTAGTGTACATTCTCTTCATTATTTTCTCTAATTAATGGTTTTGCCTCTTAGATGAATATCACATTTGCCTGTCGTCCATACTTTGCCATTCGCAAACTTTAATAGTTGTAAATTGTGATTCATGTATAAAAGCGTGTGTCCCTCTTTCACTGGAGTGATGACCTCGAGTCACCTATACATCACCATGTGATAACACCGGGATCCGGGGTCAAAACAGGGGCCCCAGGACGATATGGAGGGCCATGAAAAACATGGGCGACAAATATCGTATATTCTCATTTTCATAATATGTTGAAGGGAAAATGAAGAATGTAAAAAGTGGTCTAGCTGACAAGGTTGTCCCTGGGCGTCTTTGGAAAGTACATATGTTCTGAATGATGATCTGAACAGAGTTATCTTAGTTGGATATATCTGATCCCTTGTCCCTGATCCCCGATCCCTGATCCATTGTCCCTTGTCCCTGATCCCTTGTCCCGTGTCCCTTATCCATTTCCCTTATCCATTGTCCCGGATCCCTTGTCCCTTGTTCCTGATCCCTTGTCCCTGATCCCATGTCCCTGATCCCTTGTCCCTGATCCCTTGTCTCTGGTCCCTTGTCCCTGATCCCATGTCCTGATCCATTGTCCCTGATCCATTGTCCCTGATCCCTTCCCATCCATTCTATTCACTGAGTGTGTGTTATATATACAACATTACAGTTGTATTCTTCTACACCTGCAGCCAGGTTATGTCTTGACATACAATACCAAAGAGCGAATCACAGACACTCTCTGTATTTCGTTTCTTTTCAGAATTCGCAAGAGGTACCTACCATATCAAGAGAAGTCTGGGTGGATGAAACTTCGTCGGTTGATCCTGCAGTTGAATGCATCGATAATCCTGCTTTTGAAGACATCGAAAGTGATAATCATTCATTATCTACGTCACTTCCGGCAATGGAGGAAGATCCCAACTATCTGTCTTTGAAGAATTTGGAATATTCTATGCCCAGAAGTAGAGCATCTAGCGTTGGAAATGTCGCCCTAGATGAAGAGGCCAAATGGCTAGCATGGGCCGAGACACAATTTTCAACGATTGCTGGGGAGGACAGACAAATAGATTTAGATGAATTTAAAAGAGCAATCGGTGTAAAAGAGGTGAGTTACTCTTATTTTTAAATCAGTAAGAAAATCATGTTTATCTTTGTAACGACATAAAGTGACCATTATCATTTATTATTTGTTAAGAAGGGGCACTAAAGGAATGATTCAAAACCCATTTAGATATTTGTCTTTTTATCTTACTCTTCAATTCTCCTTCTTATAAGACAGCGTAATGACAAGTCGTTAAAGGCAAACAATTGCTAGAATAGTCTTCCTGTGGACACACTTAATATGATTTTGAAATCGATTTTGCGTGCTTTCCGTCCGGTTCTAAATGGCAATACACATGAGTTCTATACTTAATTCTGATACTGTTATCATAAAACTGCAGTGTCAAGAGAGAAACACATTGGAATGCAAGTTAGGATGATTGTATATATTTGTTTTTATCTATTTATCAATTTGAACATATTGTAAGTCCTAGGAATGCCTCTTGTACTTTGGTACTGTTTATCGTGTTATGTTAAACCTATTTCCACGATGATGCTGTATAGGTCTATGACCCCCTTTGCCCTCCTCCCCAAATATCATTTATATCTGTTTACCTTCAATTGCCTCTCGTCCAATTTGTCAGTTACCCTATCACTTTGTGATGTGAATCGGTTTAACATCATCAAATTGTACAATTCTTTAAACATGTATACTTACACCACGTTAATTCTGCACTTTAAGTGAATGTTAGTTATGTATTCTCACTATTAAATAAAACTACAACTTTGTGATAAGAAATTGTAAAAAAAAAGTCGTAATTCATTAAAGGTCATGAAGTACTCGATTTGAGACGCGTTCAGACTAAATTAATGATTCCTATACAACGTACAAATATACCTATTTGTTTCATCCTTGAATAACTCAACTCGTTTCATAGAGATGTCATTTAATTAACCTAGCCAGATACAAAGTTAAATCTATAGTAATCCTTCTCTCTGTGATCTCCCCATAGTCTTTCTTTGCTGAGAGATTCTTCGCCTTATTCGACGCCGATGGAAGTGGATATATTTCCCTTGACGAGTTACTTGATGGTCTACATTTGCTAACGAAGGGAGATCCCGTGGACAAATTACGTTTCCTGTTCAAAGTTTACGATGTTGACGGTAAGAGTTCCCCTCGGCATTTTACTCATTCCTTGTTCGTATACAATATCAGTAGAGTGTATCTGACGGTTGACCATACAATAATCACTTGTGGGAATATTAACGGTATACCGCTGATCAAAATGGAGGGCGCAAGCGACGCCGAGGCCTCGATCTTTAACACATGTCGTTGACAAAACTCGAGGTAACAGTCAAGTACATCGAGGCCCTGTGATTGTTTGACAGGTTTTGGTTTATTTCTTCTGTTTTTTTCTTTTAAAACTATTACAAACATAAAGAGACTCTGAAAATGAAGACTAAAAGATAGTGACATTGTAAACAACATGATGGCCAGTTTTATTCTTTGCAAATAGGAACTTGCTGCTTTCTTGAAAACGTACAAAGTATCACGCTAAACATTTAAAAAAAATATTTATTATCAAGTTTCACTGAAAACAGAACTCTAGAGGTACGCGAAAGCCAAACGTGGAGGCACCAAACTCTACAACAATCCCTTAGGAACAGAAATACTATTGTACATTCAACACAATATTATGCATACACTATCTCGCAGGACCGTCATATACCACCCCCACATTACACGTGTTGACGTTTGTTTACAACTATACTAGAGACGCAGATTGGTGATGTCGATTTTTATTAGTAGAGTGTAGACTACCTACATCTGCGCTGGGGTACGGTAACGTTTAATTTACTGCTGGTGTTTTAGTTAATATATGTGATAATGAGCGAAGTTACACTAGCAAAATTAGTCATTTGTATTAAGAAGAAGTTATTTTTGTGACGAGCAAATTATTGTGTGTGAATATAATTCATATTAGCAAAATGAGATGAGGCGGGAGGGGAATGGGGGGGGGGTGTGGGGACGAGAAAGGGACCCCGCATCCCGATGTTTAAGAGACTGATAAAAACCTTAATCAGTTGTAGGGCACATTGCATGTTGTTATTGTTAACACTGTTTTGCAGTTATAACGTCTTGTGTGTTTGTGTGTTGTATATCCATGTAAGTCATTCGACAGCAAGCAAGCAAGTTATCCACAACGTGACGGTATGTGTAGGTTTCGTTATGTTATACGGATGAATATATAGAATATGAATATTCAATTGATGGTAAAACCCAAGAACCGAGGTTATTCACACCACTTAACAAGCATTTGTAATCATAACAATACCGGAAGTAAGTTCAGAAAGGTCACTGTCCTGTTTTTTTTGTTTTTTGTTTAATGGTAGACATCTTGGTCTATGAGTTAGATAGAATATGTTGCATTAGTCTTTATAATGAGTCTACAATTAAACGTCTTGCGCCGAAATAGTTTCAGTTCTCTCAACCTTAGTTGTTGTTGTGTTATCTTAAGGCATTGACGTACGTGATAATCTTTCACACGCATTCCAAACTATATTCATATGACTGGTATTATAATATAGTGACTTTGTATATTCTGTTAAGACTGCAGGAAGTCTGATTGAACCTTGGCATATATCATTTCACTCGAAACTGCTATGTTTAATTTAATCCTAGAAATCTCAAAGGAGTTGTGGATCATTTCTAATCACAACGTATATAATGTGAAGTGCTTTAATAACATTTGCTTTCTCGTTCACGTTTAATGCCCTCAATATACATCAACTTCAATTCTGTTCCTTTTTTCCCCCTTCCTTATAACAATATTAAACTTAGCAGATTAAGATACTAAAACAATCGCATCGTAACGACAAGTTTGCCAAAAAAAGAAAGAAATGTCTTTTCTGTTTGTTACCCAGTCATTCTTGCCCTGGGGAATCAAGTTTAATTTGGCTTTGGAGTATACCAAAGGATGACGCCTCCCTTCTTTCGCAAACTTGACATTGAGAACAAGCAAATAAGCGGAGACAACTCTCCCTTCAGAATTATTATCTGGCTTTTCCGTTAATCATAACCTCAAGACTTTACTAAGGGAGATTATTAGGGTATTCCGTGATACGATTGCTTCGTTTGATTACACCTCTGAGTTGGTATATACACTTTGGCTGGAAAATCAATCAGTTGGGGATTCTCCACACTGCAGTATAGTGAAGAAGAGAGAGAGAAAAAAGTATTTCTGGTTTTATATTCTCATTAGTATATATACCACAGGCATGGATAGAGTGATAGAGATTGTTATAATGTTACATTTCCAGACGTTAACTCCCGATTGATCTTATTAACCCTTTGCCATACAAACTTATATCATCACATATATACAGACAGAGATATTGGAAGACAAGCACATGATTTGAATGGAAATCCTGGTAGACACCATCTGTGTTTACATTCAGTTACGGTATATACCGGCTAAAACGAATTGAACCTCATAAAGTAATGAAGCAATTAAACATTGTCTCAAGAAGAGATATTACGGTTGCTGAAATTGATTGCGTAATACAAAGTCATGGAAACTTACAGTATCTGCATGTCATCTGCATGTCACATGTAAGGTGAACATACGGGTTTTTTATTATTCAAATTAACTGTTATTTTTGTGAATGCATCTGGCAACAGCAACGTAAAATGATGGCAATAGCTGCAATTCAGCTGGTTTTCTTTGTGGTTGTTATTCTTTACTCAAATTTTAATAACTTATTTACGGATGGAAAATATTTGTATAGTAAAGTGTTGCCTTTTGATAAAATCTAGATAATGTGAACAAAGGTAACCTAGGTAACCTAAAGTGAAGGCAGCTAGGTAAACGTTTCAAATGTACCAGATTTTAAGGATAACTTATCAAGAAGATTATGAAAGTAAAACGAAGCATTTGTAAAACCATTTGCGAGTATGAAATCACAGACTATACTATATTCCACTCCAGGTTAGAATCAGGAAGGTTTAGTCAGTCAAATACGTTTACATTTCAATCACCCTTGAGTTATATCATCATCCTTGAGTTGATATACGGACAAAAGACCGTCCATGAAAATACCCGGAACATTAAACCTTAAAATTGTTCAATACAAATTGAAGGTATAGAGGAATTATGACACCATCGCCTCTCATTTTGTTACTGCTCCATTTAAATATTCTGTTACCTTAAGAAATGCAAAATATTTGTGCCAGACTTTATTTTGCTTTCTATAATCTGTACAATGTTATAAACCTTATTTCCTAAACTTGCTTGTCCTAATTGATCAATGAAGTTGATCGATTAAGTCTGGCCCAATTTATTCCGTGCGAGCTATAACAATCAAATGAAACAATAACAAAGAAAAATAACGTTAGTTTGTCTCTTTGAGACGTCTTACAGAACGATAACTGTCGTCAAATTTGATCAGTCGCACATACGGATTTCATTTCATTACTGCAAGGTAATTTAGTTAAGTAGATACGTTCCTAGACAGACTAAGAAATGATCATGCATATTGCAGGCTCATTGCAATGCTATATGCTACTATCAAATTACCGATGCTTGCAGAAATGTTTCATTGTCACGTGTTAAACGTTGTGGATATTCACGTCAAATAAAATGATTCGATATCTGAAATCTGTCTTAGTTCATAAATGTGTCTCATGCTGGTTGTTATCGATGTAACAGGTGATATCCTCCGTACAACATTCCATCCGTTTACATATGTTTTTTTGTTTTGTTTTTTCTTAGCCCTCTAAAACCAAATTGGTCTGTGTTTAGTCTGTAGTTACCAATTGACGATTTAATTTGTTTTCTTCATGAAGTGACCATTGGAAGGTTGTACTTGAATTTTTGTTATCGCCTGAGGTCTTAGCTAGTTCGTGACAGCTGTGTTTGCCCGTGTCTCTGCAATGTCTCTGTGAAGTTGATGAGGCTTAGCCAAGTGTCACCTCGCACGAAGGTCAAGTAAGAACCGAAACTTTACAAAACGACTGCATCATTTGTCTTAGTCAAATCTATAGAACCCACACGGTCACATAATTGCAGTCGTCATACACGTTACTAAATCTAAAAATATGTCCCTCATAAAAAAGAGTTACAACACTTTTCTAAACACTTACCACGCAAAGCCTATAGACACTTAAAGCACGGTTTTAAATTACTTCCATGGTGTGTTAAGCTGTCATCACTTTCACTACTGGCCTCAATACTCCCACTTGTCATGTTTCACTCGTACGTAAAATTAAAATTCTTTTTATTTTTTTCAATTTTATGTAAGGATAAAGCGCATAATTGATGAAAAAGTCGAAAGTTTTACTAATTTGCATAAAAACTTGCACATCTGAGTGCTGATAAAAGCTGTCTGGATACTGGCTCCTTCTACTTAGCATGAAATCACGTGACTACCTCACCATCTTCTATTCGGCGAATTATTTGTTTTGGAGATATAAGAAGTTAAGCTCGGCAATTTAATGCATGTAGAATCCGAATATCGCAGTGGTGTTTGGGAAACATATACGCGACTTGGTTTGCTATAAAATCCTCCACGGTAACAGTATATAGTTTTAATCCATCAGCATCACGTAGTCGGCAATAATAAATTTGTCGCAAATTTGACCTTGATAGAGAAGACTGTGTTAGTACGCATAACGTAGGGAGGGATTAAATACGTTTTGAAAACCCTCAGTATGAACTTTGGAGTTATTTCCGGTTGTAAATTTAGCAATTTACTAACTTACTTAATATGTTTACTCTTATATTCTTTTATTTCAAACCTCCACGAATTGACAATTATTAGAAAATAATTCCAAACGGTTCCATTATTTAATCTTTGGACTGCACGAAGAAACAAGAAATTTCTCAACTCTGTCAGTACAAACGAGTATGCAATTACTCTGAGTTGTATAATATTGAGAGGAATAGACACAAATATGAACTGAAACATATTCATATTGGATAACACTTAGGTTCTTTTTTGACTTAACCTGCCTGTCATAAGAAGCATCGTATCCTATCTTTGTTTGACATAATAATAAATATTAAGTTATCATTTTTGCTTGTAATTTGAAATTCTTGTTACTAAATATTTTATATAATTCTGAAAGCATGTCATATAGGCCTGTAAGTATTCAATTTAACGTAAAAATATGAGGACAAAAGTTAGACACATAACCTTGAATGGTATATGCCTAGTTACATACCATTGCATAAGTTAAAAACAAGAAGCAAAAAAAAAAAGAAGAAAAAAGTGAAAACACGCCACATCATCAGATTTACAAAAAATCTTTTAAGATATGTTATAGTAAAGTAACGGCTGTACTACTGCGGTTATCAAATGGCGCATGATTTCTAGTTTACCTAAGGCAACACAATATGAAACGTGATTCATAATGTATAGGCTTTAAAATTTGATACATGAAACGTTTGTCCTAAAAAATTGTGCCCACCCCCATCGGAACCTCGACTAGATAATTCGTATCGATCTGAAAATCCTAACTAAGTGAATCTGGTCTCGAGAGATCACAGGGAGGAAGTATTCAGATTAACCAGATAAAGTATTTTTCCTGTTGCATGGATTTCTTCGCGAAGTATAACTGTAACAATATGAGAAGGATTTCTCATAATTTTGAAACGCAAAACTCGAATAAGGTTGACATTTCATAGACAAGTATGCAGAGGCACAAGAGAGATGTTTATACTTTTTAATTTTGAGAAGGGATATTCTTGCAAAAACCTTGAATAGTTGAACATATCTCCCTGCGTCTTTTACTACACCTTTCTTATTATGACTTTGAAAGCAATATAATATTTTTGTTCTAATATATTTAACATAAATGAATTATTATTCTTTGTCCAATTTCAGTCCACATTTTGTCTAATGTGTGTTACCTGTGCCACGAATAAAAACACTTTTATTCAATATAGAAGTTGCTTCATTCATTTATTCATACAGATAATTCATATAATATCATATCATATCGTATCGTATCAGATAAAATCATATCACATATGCATCAAATCAAATTTACATCAGAACTTGGTAGCAGATCCAATTTGTTGACCACTCTTTACAATCTTATAAGGGACAATAAACTCTCCAATGTACACATACTGTTATGACAGGATCACTTAATATATCTACGTGTCCAACAGTTAATAGTGTCAGAGAATGAAGCCAACAGAAATGTTGACACTCTTCTTTTAGATATATGAAATACTTTCACTCAAACACAGACCTTCTTTTCTAATAAAATGAGAAATGATTAATTTTTTGTTGTTAAAGTGAGTGGTTCAAATATCTCAGGAAGAGGTCACTCTGTTCGATGAAAGGAAAAGTTCATCCATAGAAGATGAATTATCTACCAAACTGTTTAACATTTCTCTGCGTTGCCGATATACATGGAAGTGCGTTTAAAGTGTTACCCCGATACAAATCCCATTGAGATGTCATCTCCATTACCTCTGACAGCACGTTAGGGGCAAGACCTCCTTCACCCCCTCATGCTACCCTCAGTCTGTCATGTGGAGGAAATAAATCATCTGAGGGATTTCTGCCTCTGTAAAAACCGTCGAGTTGCCTTGTAACTAAAGAAGGACTCTTACGTTTGGCAGGAACTCCTCAAATACGAATCGCTCACGCTGTAAATGGTGATCTTTTACTTCCTCGAGAACTCCCATGTGATGTGTGGAGTATGGATATTATAAAAACACCGTGATTAAAAGCTTTCCCCGGGGGTATTCGATTTTTATGTTCATAGGTAAAGTGGGCGTCGGTATATTCAAGGAGATATGTAACGAAATATTTCTCTGCCTCATGGTCACTTGAATTTACGTATGTAAAGCTTTTCAAGTGTAACTGCCAGGTTAGTTCCTTTGACACTTTATTCTCATATATGGCAGAGGGTAATAGCAATTTTAAAGTGATATGACTAATTTCCCAAAAAATAGTTAAATTATGGATTCGTATATAGTGAGAGTTTAAGGACAATTTTTAATGGGTGGACTTTTTCAGAGGACTTTGTACTTTAAACAGACGAAGTAACATAAGCTATTTAAATTACACATTAAACAGCTGAAAGTATAGTTGACACCCTTCAGGAGTAGGGATTACCTAAGACGGAAAAATATATTGAAATCCACATTGTGAAATAGTAGTCTCGTTATCACTTGTACTTTTAAGGACTACAATAGCAATGGTAAATCCAACCATTGGCAAAGATAGACATCTTATTATCGTCATAATCTTGTCTGTGTCATTTAAACAAAAAACAACTTTATGACGCACTTTCTGCAATATCTGAGATAATCTTCTCCTCTGTTAGAGAGAAACGTAATATCATATCAAACCAGACCTGTGAATTCATACCCCTTCACAACTGCTTTAAAAAAATGTTCAAAGTGAGTGTATCGACACATTTGCTTTAAAAAGGAGGAAATAATGCTTTATCTTGTTTAGAAGATCATACCAGTGATAATAAAGCTTTGCCATAATCGAACGTTACGTTACTTTGTAGAAGTTTGTGTAGAATATCACTTTAAGTCAATCCTTTCAAGTTGGTCAATTAAGTAATCTCGTTTTCCCGAATAACATCACCTTGACCAACACAGTGAAGTGACATCTTGATTAGAGAGAGAGGAAACTTAATACTGAAATAAATTATGAAGATCATCAAAACAAACAAAACAAAGACGTTCGTCCTTGTAATAATTATGTCAATCAAACCCAAATGAATATGAAAGATTAGAATGACTTTTGTGGTTTTTACGCTTCAAAATTCAGGTTTCATACTGCTTGTTGTAATATCAACCAAAACGGCTAATAGTTCACCTGCTGGCTATATGACAAATGTGAGAATGACCTAGGGGAGTTCGCATTTCGTCAGCAATTCAACATGATGGATTTTTTATCAACGGCAATATATAGGCCAGATATGTCACAATTTGGTGTAAAGGGTCTGTGTTTGATTATTCTTGTTTTCTCTTCTTAACAGTGAATCGTAGACAAGTGCAACAAAGATTGATGCAACGGTGAATTCACTATAACGTAAAAGTCGTGACGTACCTTTAAAAGGTGTCATGAAACATTTAAAAAATGAAATCATAGTTGTGGATAATACTTTCTAATGTCAAAAATCGTTTGTTACCGTTACAGAACTAATTTAACCAACAGTGTACAATTATGGAATGATATATAATATGGAAATCTCATTAGGGCTTATATTTGACAATTTTGACACATAATGGCGCTCTTGAATTATTCACAAATCAATCTACCAAAAAAAAATCATCTCTTGTCATGGCGGTTTTGATAATTCAACATGTCATCATTCGAGATTGACTAAGAGACTGACCACAAAATTTGCCGGTCTGCAGGTTAATATGTATAATTTAGTGACGCACGTGACACTCGTCATATGTCCAATAATATATCAGCAGTCAATCTTCTTCTTCGTCTTCGTACGTGTGTCTCAAGTTTTATGAGATCCAAATCATAAATCCTTGAATCGCAATTAGACAAGAAGAATATTTTTTTCATTGGATCAAAATTATTTCTAATAATAAAATCATTTCTATAATAACGAATTCATGCATATATGTGAGACAGTAAAAAAGTGCAAGTCACCTCAGATACAAATTAATGTCAATTGATACTGATGGTATGAGAGCTTGCATTTAAGTCATCAATTTTCTGCATGATTCGTTAAATGTCGCTTGCAGTCAAGTCATCCGTGACCGATTTGGCGTGAACAATTTATTCACGAACTAGTGAACAGAGATTCCGTCGACATTTACAAATTTACAGTCATGAGCAAAAGTGTTTTTTATTTATTCTGACAGGATTCAGATACATATTTACAAAAAAAGACATTTTCCTCATGTCTACTGTCCTTTTTAACAATAATAATACACAGAACATTTCTGCTGACACCATGATTGCAAACTTTCGCCGCAGACACCAAATATTGCTCTCCTATTATAGAAAATTTGAAAGGTGTTAGTAGTTACTGCAAACAACAAAACTTGACCTTCAGTCACACAAGTGTTCATTAATATATTAAAGGTGAGGAATGTAGGTCTTTGCCTTGTCCGAATCATAAAGTGACCAGTTCGTAGGGTAGAATCGATCTAGGCATCATTGATTTCCCGTCCTGTTGTTTGGATTAGCAATGGTGAGGTATGTATTACATAGGTCACCGTGTAATCTTTAATCATTTATCGATTGCAAATACTACGGTCATAGCCTCAGTGGTCAAGTGATCATCTTATGGACAAGTTTGTTACCTGAGCTATAGCAAATGTGGAGAAGTTTCTAAAATATTTAAAGGGGTTTTCCGGTGACTGAGGTTCATTGCGTAAAATTTTTTCTGGAGATTTTTTTGCTTTTTTGGTATGGCGAAGATAGGAAGTTTTCAAATTTGGTGATTCATTGCAAACGTATTTGGCAACAGTGGAGGGTATATGTTGTCATCGTGGAAATTCAGCTTTACATGTTTTGATTTGATTTTTCTTGCTTTGTAATATTTAACTCATTTATACACGAAAGACTATAATATTTCAACAAAAAGTTACCATTTTGATGAACTTCTAAAAACAGAGAACATTGACAGCTAAGCAAACATCTGAATGTATCACATGTCAATGACGTATCGACCAAAAAAAAATTATAATAGGAATATATAACGTTTGACGAAATCACAGATCATCTATACAATCCACACCTTGAACTAAGGAGGGGGGGTTTCTTTATCAGACAAAATAGCTTAATTTAATTAACCATATCTCAAGTGAGGTTAAACTAGTCAGATGGAATTTTCAACTAACAGTGTGGATTTTTTTTAAATTTATTTTTTATTGCTCTTTAAAATACATGCTAGATTTCCTGAGACCGGAACATCTCTTTGAATATTAAACGTCATCTCGCTATAGAGTATGTTGTTTATGATATGCTATTGTATAGCAATACGCATGTGTAGATGTTTTAAAGCGAAAATGAGTTTGATTGCACCATCTATAGCAAACTAGTTTATTGCAATAATATCAGCAGGTATCGTCAGAGTGTGCGTCACAAGTTTGAGGAATGTTTGGAATTTAAGATATATTTTATTCATTTCATTGTCTAATTGTAATAATGAGTACGGAAGATTAGGCTAAGAATGAGGGAAAGAATTAATTATTGCTCAAGATTGTATGAAGAGTAAAAGAATCGGTTGTTGATTAAAAAAGGACTAAAAATGAATTAATCGTTTTACTTGATCCAATCATTTTGTTCTGAAAATATTCGACAAGTATTGATAATTAGATTACTCTTTTTTTTCAATTATTACACACATTAACTGCTGTCTGGGTTTGCTAGTATACGAAACATGAGCACACTTGTAACATTAGTTTCAACTTGATCATCCTACTGTTTAAAAATGCACGCCGAAATGCTCAAGGGAAAATTTGAAATATAAAGATATGAATAACGCATTAAACACAATATCAAACTTTTGAAATCGGAATACGTTTGAAGGAAAATTTATTTCGGTGTCCTTGGGACCAAACCAAAATAGGAAAATATCGAAAAACATGATGCTTAATTCATAGTTGTTGCTACTTAAGATGTCAACGACCGTAGAATATCATACTAATTCTCTTTGAACGAAATCCGAGACTTTGTCAACTTATAACCCAACTGTGTAATATGTTGATCAAATAGTACAAGATTCCATTTCGTTGCTCCGAAGCTTTATCGCTAAAAGATACAAACTAGAAAAAAATGTATTTCATTGCATTAATTGTTATCATTCTTACGAGTAAATATTTAAAATACAAGAAATAAAGAAGAAGGAATTAAAAAATGAGCTTCAATTAAATCACTTATGCGGTGTTTAAATAAAGAACAAGGCAATAATGTTCAAAAGCTTACACAATGGTTATTTGTATGCCAGACTTAATGTCTCTAAATATATATATATATATATCCAATCCAGGCTTCAAGATATCGACTATTAAAAATTTTAAATCAGTGATTGATAACATTGTAAGCAAAATTACTATTAATATAAGTAATTTTTGAGGCAAGAAAATAATTATTCAACCAACTTATTGGTTTTGGGTGTATAGTTATGATGGAACATTTTACCAGAATTTTACAACGATCTGTCATACCTAAAATATTAAGACTTTTAACTAAAGGTATTTATGTCATCAAAATATTAGCTGTCACTCTTTGAGAAGTTTTTAATATTTTCTTTACTGGCAACCAGATGAAGAGGGAGGTGTTAGTAACCTTAGCATAACTACATTATGTGTATACAGAGAGTAGAAATGGTTGATGGTGAAAGCTTTCATGAAGTGAATCGTGTTTGCACATGAATCTGACCGTAGGTATGAAGTATAAAAGCATTGATTTTACCAGCACGATTGAATGATTTGCAATAAGTCGAGAAATAAAAATATACATAAAACAATTATCAAGAAAGAACGGGAGACTTCAAAGCACGCCATGGGATTTTTATATCGAAGTCGATTATAAGATTGCTGTGATATTTAAAAGCTAAAATATTTGTTTGAATAAAAAAAATATAATAATAGCACCACCCGTTATACCATTCCCATCTTCATCTCAGTCAACAGACCTTGGGAAGTATATCTCCGCATGCTATTAGAGAAATATTTACTGTGGTTACCAGATAAAGGTTTAAAATGTATAATATCAATATCTACAACATCACTCTCCTCCACATTCCCGAATGAGTCCTTGTGTACTTATATTTCACCAAAGCAAATGAAAAATCTTTCATATGTAAATAATCAATACATTTTTTGGATCCGGTGAAAATGAAACATGACGATACATATACGTCACTTTATATATAGTTTTTATCTTTATATATATATTTGCTTGTGTATACTATCATTTTCGTTGAATAGCATCCACGTAGCATATTGCGTCATCCATCGCGAACTTAAAATATACAATCCGTACTTTGCCCTGGTTGCCAAAAAAAGAAAAGGTGTTAGATTAACCATTTCATTCTAACATATCAAACCTACAAGAACACGTAAAACCTGAAAAGTACCATCCTTGAAGTAACGAAATTCACATCTGAAGAGGCTGTAAGGTACCCTTATATTCTCAGATGACGTTTCAATAACGAACACTTATAGATATAAAATCTAGATGGAAGAAAGCCTAAGTACATCTCATCAACGAGTCATTACCATATCAGAAGTAGTTTCAATAACCATTCTTATCATGCTGTCTGGAATAAAAGTAACTAGCTTAAAACGAGATATGTCAATTGAACCAAAAAGATCTCTTAAGAAAAAACTTTTAAAGTAAAGGTAGCTATGAAATGATGAAATGAACTTTCCCTCCACCTTGAACTGTAGACATAATTGATAAAATTAATTCTAAACCGGTCAAAACAAGGCAACTTGAAGCAACTATAAAGGCTTATAGGAAATGTCTATTTGTGTTCTGATTTGATAGTCAAGACATTGCATCACTAAGTTCCTATATGTTGAAATCATCTATTAATCGGTCAGATACTGTCTTTATGCAAAATTTAACCACATTTTAATCTTCAGTAGAGCAGTTTTATATACACCTACACCGGAAACCCAAATGCCGGAAATTTTAAATTAGGCAATTCTAATGGTTCGTAATGTAATTTCATTTGAATTACGTGGTGCCAGTCAACCTTCAGTGTCTTAATATCAGTGAAGTAAAGTAACCTCCTCCTCCTCTTCTTCTGACTTATTGTTGACTTTATCTCAAGAATTTAACAGATGACCAGCAGAAGAAGAAGAATTTAATGTAAAAGAAATTAATTGATCACTGCCACTTAGATTAATGATGTGCGGAGGTGGTCCAAGAAAATTCTAATCTTTTTTTTGTTGGTATTTTTAGAAATGGTGATATTGCAATTTGTTGTAGAAAAAAAGGTTAATCCATTTGTTTGCAGTAACAACTGCTTTATTTGGAATACCAATTCAGCGAAACCACGAATGGAATTTGTACTATCTGTGTTGGCTTTGCCAGGGCTCTTCTTCTTTCGGTTATTGTCCTGTTTAAACATTTGGCAATGAAAAACACGACTTTCACAAATAGATTAAAGATAAATTGCACGTGGATGAAAGTATTGTTCACTGGTTAGTCAAACAGAATGTGTGTTCGTCATAAGTATCATTACATATACAGGTTGTACTGTACAAAGTACAATTGTTTCATATTAATCAGGGAAGCATGAAATTAATGATGATCATTGACATTTTCTATAAATGATTTGGATGAGGAAGGCATCTAGTTTGGGCAATCCGTGTCCTGAAATACCAATAGTAGCTGTCATTTAGTCTAATAGCTAAATAAGAGTTATCACACATTGGTCTTTCTCGAGAAGTTAACTTTATGTTTAATAAATGAAATCATACACAAGAAACAGTAGTCTAAAGTGTGAACGGAAGTTAGATAATTACACATCGATATTACTCATAACTTTATAATATTAGTTGTCTGAAAATTTGAAGTTATAGTTAATTTTAATCCAGACATAATACGTTTGTAATAATAATGCATCACTCATGCATTAAAGCGAGGTCTGATTGTGTGGGGAAGATCTTTCATTGGTATATTTTCACTTTCAAATACTTCACGTATGAACGTTCTCAAATGTCTACACGCTTACATATCAGATTATAATGTAATGAAAGATCAGTTCTACAGCATTTTAACATACACCTTTTTTTCTTATTTGAATACCCCGGTACTAAAAAGAAATCCATGTCTCCATTATTTTTAATTATTTTCTTTCTGTCTTAAAAAAAAACAAAGTCGCAATCTATACTAACAACAACGAAGATTCTGAAATATTCATATTTTGTGGGATGACAAGACATATGATAAGTTACACTATATTAACAATGATAAATCAAGCATGTGGATATCTCATATTTCAGTCCTCGCTTCTGTTTGGTTTTGTTTGCCGAGAGACTTTCAAGAGAGAAACCTTGTTTGTTAAGAACTGATCAATGTTTTTCAGAAACCCATCATGAGATTCCGCAGCAAGGGTAATATGACCAATGAAACGTTCCTTACGCCTCAGCGAGAAAAACAGTTATGGAGAAAAAGTCATTAATCGGTATAATTGGATATTTGAAAGAAAAAAATCCACTGGTAATATGATGTATATGTACAACAGTTATGCGCATGCGTAAAAAAGGTGTGATATATTTCTAAGTTATAAGTGGTATTTTTGTAATATACGTGTGTTTCGAAAGTTGGACAGCAAAAGTGTTATATAGAGTTACATCTTCTAGTATATGCACTTGACATACTTAACTAAACAAATGAAGGCGATTCACCATTAAGAGGATATCATTTCATGAACATTCAAAGTGCGATAACAAATGTTCTGGAATTGAACGATGTAAATGCTCTAAACTAGGGTCTTTATAATAACCCCCCCCCCCCTGCCCCCAACCAAACCCGCCCAAAACTTTCGTCCACTAAGCTGAGACACCTAGCTATAAACTTGTACAACCTTACACCAACCTAGTGACGCAGAGTAACATCAGACAAAAAAAGACAAGTTTTCGAGATGTTTAGCTCCTCCCTAAGATACTCAGATGTTATCTCATCTCTTAGCACATAACCAGGGATTTCAGAGGTATAATAGACTGCACAGTGGTAATGGTATGAGTAGCAGTTCCCTCTTCGTTTGTCATATAAACATAACTTTAGTGACCACTGGTTATCTTTATTTCGTCGTGAAACATTATTGGTCGTGAAATTGTGGTATAGGTTGTATCTTTTGTTGCATTAACGTATTAAGAACGATTTAAGAACAATATTGGTTAACATGATTATGTTTCAAAGAATACATTGAACCTGGCAAGTCTAAATAAATCACACTCAGCCTAGCCTAACACTTTAAAAAAGTATAAGAATTGGGCTAAAGTCGACATCGTAGCTAATAATATCCATCAAAGCTACTAGCAATGTCATTTCTATGTTTTTACGGTGAGAGAAAATACGTCATAGAATCTGCAGGAATAACATGCACTGGTAACTTGAGTGAACTTGGCCAAAGTGAAATCTGGCAATGAAACTCAACCGATCACTTAAGTAGAGAGAGTAGATAAACTTCTCTCAAATTTCGAAATCAACCCAATTTCGGGATGGTTTCAAAAGAAAACTTCTATTTAGTTAAACTCTATAATTGAGGTTCTTGGTAATATTTTCTCTACCATTCGTAACCTTTTTTAGTATCAAGCATTAACAGAAAATCCAATTGATCTATTTTTTTTCTTTTTGTTTTTTGGGCAGGAAACGGATCTGTTGACCGAGAAGAATTGGGGACTGTTTTGAAATCATGTATGGAAGAGAGTGCTTTAAAGTTGGACGAACACCAACTGGAAGAGTTATCATCGGCCTTATTCGAAGCCGCAGACACTGACGGTAGTGGAACAATTAGTTTTGAGGAGCTCAAAGAGGAACTGGAGAAAAACCCAGAAGTCTTAGAGAACCTTACTATAAGGTAAGAGAGAGATAGATAGAAACCTGAAACCTTAAAAATTGTCCAAACATATAGGAGAACCTTGCAATTATAGGGAAAGACAGAGAAAACGTTAAGCCTTACATATCTTAGGGAACCGTAATACGAAAAAGTACTCCTGTAAAAAGCTGCAACATGTATGTATGTATTTTAGATCCTCATGAAAGCAGGAACTCGCGAAGAAGCCATCATTGGCTTATCAAAGCCGCAAGCTGAGCGAAATCAGTCTCTTCGATTCATATTTAACGTCCATGATTATGAATTGTCAATTGTCAACAACTCTGTAACTGGACGACATACATTAATCTTGGAGTGACTCGAACTCGGGACCTTATGATTGAAAGGCACCGGCGTTAACCACTGAGCTAACACTCCTTGGACAGAACCTGAATGTTAAAGGTTAAACAAGGAATATTAAAGTATCCAGATTTGTTAGCAAACCTTACTACAAGGTATGAGAAGGGTTGAACCTTAAAATATCAAGGTGGGTTAAAAAAAAACGAATTACTTGTAAGGTATACAGATGAGAAATGTATAAACCATAAATCTAGAAGTCATAGAGAACCGAAATAAGAGCGAAAAATTGAATTCTTGTCAATTGCCAAAATTCGCAAAGTACCTGACTATAAGTTAAAGAAGAAAAGTTTCATCCTGAAAGATTTAAATGTTCAGACATCTCAGAGAACAATTTATTTTAGGTGAAACATTAACAAGTACCAGATAACTTATTGGACTGTAATATATAAGCAACTACCTCCACTGCAACCCTAGAATATCAAGAAGTCTTAGATAATAACCTTATCATATGTTTTTCAATCTGTGTGAGCATGTTGAAAGCAAACATTCTTTTCTGCACAACATCAGTATATCAGCTATCAACTCCAGCATATTTGATGTTCAACAAAATTGGAAAAGCATTACCAACATAGTTAAATGGATGCCGCTACAGTAAAAACCAAAAATTGGGAATTGAAAACTTCAAGAAAAGGATAAATTTAACTGGATAGAAATTTACAACTCTTTTCCAATTAATATATTCCTTATATGCCATGGACCCGTGTTTGCATTTTTTTCAACCAACTGCGTCATTTGTATAGGTAAATGGTAGACTGCCTCAACAAGATTTGCATTCGGCGCCAGAAACTCACTAACTGATACGTCACATAATGATTAAGTTCGATCCAACACGTTTGCCAAACATAATTATCACGATTTGTAATTTTATTTCTCCAAATTTACGATAAAAAACAATTTTTTGGTAATAATCATGCAACACCCAAAGGTCCCTATCAAATTTACCAACCAAAATATAATCTTGTTTCTGGCAACAACGAAAAGAACATAAAAAAAAAACGAATCAGTTACATTAGTTTAGGGTTGTGAATATTTATAAGTATATGATATAGTATAACATAGTGCATGACATTATAGTTAATTGCTTTAATATAGCACAACTGGATAATAATTAGGAAAAAATAGAAAAAAATTTCAGTCCAAAGTTGGTGAAAATTGGATTCAAATTATGCTTTTGATATCTGAATCTTAGATTGAGTATTAATGACGTTTAAAACGTAATTAAGTTTGAAGGATTAAAAGCATTGAATTTATTATATTGCATCAGAGAGATGAACTTAGATGAAATAAGTGTATCCAATGATTTAAGTAAAAATTAGATTTATTGCCGTTATTGACATTTTAGCAGTTAACAATATGATATATTAATAATGTCGTATGCAATTTCGGCAAATCTGAAATGACAAATACATCAGACTAGTGCAAAGTTAAAAATCGAATAATTATGTTCAATATTTAAATGTGAAAATCCCTTTTCACTAATAACTTTAAACGCCTTCCCTGTATTTTCCTTGTTTTCCCCATATTGTTCCATTATTTTCCTGGGTCCATCCAAGTATAAATCTATTTTTAGAAATGAACAATAAACCGCATGTAGTAGAAGGCTCCATGAGCAAATCGCAGTTGGAAATAGCCTATTTTCAGTGTGTACTGTGCAGTGTAACAAATTACTTCCTCGATTCTCATGGCGCTGAAAATACCAGTTTCATTTTGTCTAATTTTTTTTTCTGGTTTTGTCTTAAAAACTTACCTTTTCTTGAGTACAAGATAATCAAGCTCCTCCAAAATCTCTGTTTTATGTTATTTCAATCTTCTAATAGCGTTCTAAATTTACGATACAATTAGCTGATAAGGTGTCATTGTTCATGTTAGCACAGAAAGACTGCCTGTTTCACGCGGTGAGTGTTGGAGACTTAACATAAAACAAACGGCACGTAATCGAGCAATTTTGATCAAACCCAGACCTTTGATATAGTCAATGCACCATACCCCCCTCCCCCTCACCTTGTGTTTAGGGGCAAGAGGGTATTATGGAAAATTGAGAAAGTGGAAGAAAGACAAGGGACTGTGTAATTAAGTCTCCAAAATCTCGGAGCCGCGATAGAGTTGTCAATTTATTTGACGTGTAATTGTAAGTGGAAAGGAGGAGAAAAAACCATACATAAATTATAGCAACTTGTGCATGGTCAAAAAGTTTACAGTATTTTCTCTTTAGTCAAGACTAGCAGCCTGGAAGACCACACAACGTTGACACCAAAATCAAAGTTGAAAGAATTGAAAGAAACCTATGTTTAACTTTTGAATCATGACGGCATATTTGACATATTATGTGAACAATGCACGAGGCTCGTGTTATTACAAAGTCCGCCAGCTTTAAACATTTGCCTTCGCGTGAGCTATCAAGTAAACACCTTTAACACCATTTACATATTGTCAAATCTCTTCAACACTTTCTAACGATAGAAGTTGTTTAACAAAAGAACAGGTTTTTACCAAGTATACTCATTTTGTTTCAACTGCAACGTAGGATGCAGTTGCAGCCTCTTTCAAAGAGATCAATACTATTAATGTTTTTCTCTCTTTACTTCAAGAATTTCCCAAGATGAAAGACAAAAGTGTCACATTTTGTATATACCCTGCAGTAAAGAATAGAAATTACCAACTTAAAGCAGACGGTTACACGTCAGTATTGCCAACATACAACACAGGCGTATAGAGTAGTTCTCTGGTGACATGCCAATGTTTATTGTGTTTTGTAGTAAAGAAAGAACCTGTGTTCCCACAACTGAAAAGAAAGTTAGAACTGTTCTTATATCGTTAACTAGAGGAAATCTTCGACCTCTATTACAACAGTGGAGTTGTAAACCTCTGATTCCATAAAAGGGAAAGGAAGTTATATACTGACGTTAGCTAGCATTCCTCCCTCCCTCCATCCATCCCTCTGCATCCCTCCTTCCCTCGATCTCATGGAAATGAAAATGAAAACATGTTTTTTTTTGTTTCCTATCACTCTCTACTTTAAGTTTTAAAACCCGAAACCTGTCGTCCCAATTGGTTATGATATATGTGTCTTTCTAATATATATATTTTATTATTTTTTAACTTGAAGTGACGTCTGCCTATTCGGACGTCAATATTGGCAAGATGATTCAGTGTTGGTCTTTGTTTAATACATAACGTCCTTCACATTAAATGTACCAAGAGACTATATGTACACTTCATACGTCACCATTCTTTGTTCAACACGTCTTCAAAATTCGATTTTGAAAATGATATTCCAAAACATTATGATCAAGAATATGATAAAAACAACATTTTTTGTCGATATTGAACGAAAGTCTATATCCCAGTTGAAGATCATTGTCTGGTGTTTTGACAGTCCTCGGGAGACGTCGAATCCCGGAAAAGTGAGATTGATTTTTCCTTTCTTGCTAAATTCAAAGATAACTTTAAGATACAAGACTCAGTCTCTTTAGGGATTTGATGTTTGTCCCAGATATCCTTCCAGTTGGTTTAAACTTATTAAACGTTTTATCAGGAAGCGTATATCTTATTGAAATGAACGTTGTACATAGCGCTCTCATTTTTAATGTTTCCCCTATCTTAGCTCATGGTTTGAACACTGGTATGCACCGGAACATGCCTTCCGGGTCCCTCAGTTGAAGGTAGCATGACTTTAAAATTGAGGAAACGGTTCCTTGTTGTCTCAATGCTGGAAATTTCTTTGAAAGAGGAAGGATTACTCGTCCGTTTCACGATGGACATAATGCAATTAAATCTCTCTTTGAAAAGTCACGTTTCACCTTGCTAATACGGTATGAAAATAACTCAGGCTATAGTATACTTTATCCAGGTGAATGACAGGAAATAAACTAATATACATATATATATATATATACGAATAATGTTTGCTATTGGTTCTTATGAAATGTAATTTAGTTAAGTTCAAAATGAATATTTCCATAAAGTTCAGCAGATTTTGTTTCACTTCTGCTTGAGCTTATGGAAAAATGTACAAATGTTGAATAGATGAGTTTCAGTCCATTTTTTTTTTTCAAGATTTCGTTTTATATGCACGTCGGTCCAAACACGTTTAATGTACGAAAACGAACGGAAAACTTTTCGGAATGAATTACGCATTGAAAGTGACATATTTAGAATACGCAGAATACCTCTATAGGGCAATTAAAGTCTCTGTGTATTGTGATGTGTGGTCTTGATTCTTAAATCTAATTCATTTTTATAGTGTAATCTCAATGTTTATTTTAAACAACAAATTCCTTCTAGGATTTGCGCTGCCAACATGTGTCGCCATAAGGTTGAACTATATTAATCCGGCTATATTCGTTATACACACTGCCAATGGGAGTTCATATCGCTTGACGCATGTGATAACACTTTTAAACACACTTCGTACCTTTTTCTTTTATGGAATGTGTTGGCTTAATGATGAATATTTTCAACATGAATCATCTGCATCATCAACAAAATACAATCGAAACCGAAGGTAAAGATTATCGATTACGTAACTCGCGATAAACACGGCAGTATATAAGCCGAAGCTCCTTCAAGTGAACCAAGAGTATGAATATAATCTACTCTCAGTAAAAAGATTTGCGATCACAGAGTCTCCCCTTACATCCTCCAAAAAGTACAAGCACAAGACGGAATCTGCATGTAAAATAAACCTCGCTAAGGGTTATTTAATCAATATATTTGTTTTGGAAACTAGGACTGAAGTTTGACATTTTAATTTGAATTCTAGTCACATTTATTCCTTTGAACCGTTGAGGTAACACTTTAGTTACCGTCTGCTTGCCCCGTCCGGACTTGATGTTATCGTTGTAAATTCTATTACGGAATCCCACTCTACCCGTGGCAGTGGCGCCAACACGTGTAATCGTAGAATAACATCACTTTCATTGAAAATATCAACGAGTCAAAAACAGCGGTAAAAGTACTACAGACTTACACTTTGTCATACGATTATCACGGTATAAGATTCTTCTCAATCGTCATCTCGATAGCAACTTGTCTGAAATATCATACCTTCTCAAAGTATTTGCTGGACCTAAAATTGTGTGAAACCATGGTAAAAAGAGCGTTTTCAGGTGGTAATTTCTGATAAGATGCATGGTAAGCCATAATAAGAGGCGTTTTCAGATGGTCATTGGTAGTTGAACTGTTCCTATATCTTGTATTAGTATCTGAAATTCCATAAAAAATGAAACTGAATCACTGAATGCTGGCTTGAAAAATTATTAACATACTGGCTAAAAACACAAAGACTTATTTAGGCTAGGGATTCGAACCGGTGATATCCGGATAACAATGGATGCGCTCTATCCACGGAGATTGAGGTGTGATATCTTGTTTCAGGGTATATGTAAGGCACTGTGGCGTCTGACTGACACCTCCAGCAAAGAAATGACTACATAGGGATCGCCAAGAGGTAAGGACTGGACAAATCAGTCGGGTAGTGGCCAGGACTCGTAATACTGAGGTCAATGGCTCAAGTCCTGTTGTAGCCAACACTTTCTTTGCTGGCTTTCAATTATATGAAGTCTAAGATTTAGACGCAATCAAAGTAATTTTGGGGTCATCTTCAAAGATACATGTTTTATTAATGTAATTCGTACATTGTCATAAAATACTGTACACCAACATATACAGTGGAAACTTTGTTGATTATTTCATATTCCAAAGCTATATCCTCAAAACATGAGAGCATATTTCATACACAGACCTGCAAATGACTATCCAGATTCAGAAGGTAATAAATTCAGTTCTAACACAAACCCTTCAAGAACTTGGTTTTCTTTAGAGATAAACGGGAAAGTCAAGTTTTATTTTTCTCCAGTCTAGTTTTGTAAATACATCTTACAATGATAATTTCGTCTGCAATTTGCAGGATGGTTGGCAATTTCTCACTTTCTGAATATTGTGCTAATTAAACACTTGCCTGTACAGGTGACAAGAATTTCTTCTCGATATCAGATAAATTCAGCTGGGATTTCATCCACCTTGAACTAAATGCGCCGTATGCTACATGATTAAAAAAAGGAAAATGTTATTCTTCCACGGAACTCTAGGGAAAATTCAGAAATATTTATTGACTCCCAGACGTAAGGAGTATTGCCAATGACCTCAGTTCCAATTTTTGACTTGGCTGTGGGCTTCTTTGCGCCAGATGGCACTCTCAGGCTTGTTCCGGCAGAGAATTTTATTCGCAGTACAGAGTGGGAGACAATAAGAATTATTCCTCTGTATTGCACGATTAAGCTTATATGAATAATGGATGTCTTAAACTGCGCGTGCTCGAGAACGTTAATTCGCAGAACCGGTATGCCCCAGTGACTATATATGGACCTGCTCTGGTTATTGATTGGCCTTCAGTAGTATATGTATATACAGACTCTAATGTATATACATATATATGTATGTATGTATAAAATGACATTAATGTATATACATATATATGTATGTATAAAATATATATGTATGTATAAAAGTTCTGGGAAAGAAAGACATGACAGCATTGACTAAAATTTGTGTGTGCTATGATAGTCCATATAGTATATCTCTCTGCAGTCTAATGAAATGAAAAATTCAGTACTGGCTTCAGAACATTTTGTACTGATGTAACCCCGTCCCCAATTTCGATTCCTACACATATAGAAATACCGCTTTGCCAAATCTTCACTTTTGATGTTGCTGAAATTTTTCATTGTAATAGATCCATCTCGAATTTTGCCCCCAGTCCATGATACCTTTCGTTTTCCTCGTTATATCCCCTTCTCCTTCCTCCTCCCCTTCCCCTTCCTTGTCTTTCTGTCCCATCCTTCCCTTTCACAGCTTAATTCAAACAGGCAACGCAGGGGTAATGGCTGTAACTTCAATTAACTTCGACTGATAACTGATAATCCTGACAGATTCAACTGTACTGAGTAAGATAAGTTAGGTTGAAAAATCTCATCAAAATTTGTCATCGTTGGGTATACTAAATACATACATACATATACATATACATACATATATATACATATATGTATATATATAAAGTGACACTCAACTATACGCATTACGTGACAGTAATTCTCTCACTACGACTGCTATACTATAACATGTTGTAGCCTTATGTACGTTATCTCTGATTACGTTCTTATCACTGGTCATGACTAGAGTGTAGCAAGAAAATATGAATATTCATAATTTTTCCCTCGCTGTACTACGAAATATAAATTGCGTTCCAACAACAGCTTTGACAGCGTTTACAATTCAATAATTTGATAACAGCGTCATTTGGCTTTTACGGATCCCAATTTTGTTTCGCTTACCGCCTGTTGACCCCTTTGCCACCACGGTCACCAATTTCTTTTCACGCCCCCCCCCCCTCCCGCCCCACCCCCATGGATACGCGAACGCTAGGTTGAAAAGAATAGCTCTTGTACATGACATCTGCTTTGATATTGTACGCCACATATCGAAAATCTCTTACAATTTCAAAAGGACATAAAATGACAATTTACCTTCCTTTGTTTTTAGTTCGCATAATATGATAACATCAGTTTAAATAGACTTAAACAGATAAGTTTAGTGAAACCAGTCTTTATGATATGACAAAGACTCAAACAGTATTAAAGATAAGCTTTGTGGCTGCTATGAAAAATGTATGGATAACCAGAAGAAATGTGTCGAAAGAAAGCAAACGACTCTCTTATGTTTAAATATTAAAAATTCGAAATTGAACTGTCAGCTTTGATGTAAAACTGAAAATATGCCCCTTAAAATGATGACCTGTCAGAATGCCCATGGATGACAGGCTCGGCCAAATTTCAAGTGGTTTTGACGACATATATATATTTTGGCCTATAGGGCAAGTATGAATTATCCACACTTTTACGAGCAAAGGAAACAGCGAGTGCTGTATGTAGTTCTTTATCTATTGGAGTATATTCATGATAAATATTTCTAAATCAGACTGTGACGAGTCGTTTCTTGTGGTCATACATAGGCCTTCTCTATTTTCGATTTTTATTTCATCTCAATGTTATAAAATAATTCTCTTTGTGAAGGATTAACCCAGCTATCTACAGTAAAACTATCAGATAATACCAGTAAATTGCAGAACAGTAGGTATGTAGTCCACAAACCCAACAACCACCAGCAACTGACGAAGGTAGTGTGATAAATTGTACGGAAGCGCAAAAGGGACGTGAGCTTAATCATGATTTAGCGACTGATATAAAGACGCAATGAGCAATTCGTTTGCGTTAATTGCAAAATGAATCTTTATCTTCTTCTTCTTCTTCGCTTAAACCCCTGGTACTCAAACGTCTTTATCAAGTCTTGGAAGGGATACAGTGCCAGAGCCAGGGTAAAGTAGAGTGCATGAGAAAATATGAAAGGGGCCCGGAAAATATTAAAATAGTGTATTCTCATTTTCATAATAGACTGGAGCCGAAAACCGAAGATTACCAACAAAGGGAGGAGGGGGGGGGGGTTGACATAATTGTCCTTGAGGGCCTGATCTGACTCGCGACGCCTGTGATTTAGGACATTAATTGTGTATGTAGATATAGAATATGCTGTGACTGACAATGGATATGCGTCAAAAGGTATATTGGCTTCTTGTTATCATTTATCCTGCTTTCAAAAGTGACGATAAATTCAATTACACATGCTCGAACCTTTCCATTTTAATAATAACTACAACAACAGCAGCATCGTAGAACATTAGATATTTAGAAGCAAAACACTTTACTGGTCGGTGATGCCATGTTTTGAAACTCTTTTCCTATAAGTTTTATGGTTTCCTTTAAAATAAAGACATCAGTGTGAATACTAACACGATTCTCCCTATTTCATTTGTCGCGGTGCCCGCGGTGAACTCTTCACTTTATGCTCTTGATTCACATGGCGACCTTAACCGTCAGTACCAGCCATAAATGACCATCTAAAGCTTTCACGACAGGTTACAGGCTTTGAATACCACTCAAAGGTAGCCGTAACCTGCCCTTGTTTATAATTCCATTGGGAACAACATATGAACAAATCAAGTGTGTCGTGGGTGGGGCCTTCACTTCATTTTCTTTTATTCTTATTAGACAAGATGCGACAGTGGGATGGTTTAAACTATAGGTTTACGAAAACAATAAATAGAGTCCATTCTCGTACAATGCCCCTTGTCCGATGGCTCCAGGGTTTATCATTTATGATTACAAATATTGAATGAGAAAACAAACAACATTGCTCAGCGCCCAAGCAAGAACATGAACGAGAAGATATATTTATATATTATAATAGCTGTCATTATTGAAATCATTTCATATATTTATAACGTGCGCAGATTAAAGCAGTGTTAAATATATCGCGACAAACTCCAATATGAAGTGGACGAAAATAATGACAGGCTGATGATAAGTTGAGATATTTAGACCACATGTGTACTAAGCTTTCACACTAGTGTATGGGACACTGCTGACAGACTGACGTAAACCGTATATACAATGCTTTACTCATTTGTCTGCTACTGTGACTCATTAACCTACGAATGCAGGTATTTTTGTCTGTATTATTCTAAAGTAGTATTTAATTGACCGAATTCAACATTTTTGAATGGACTATATTAAGTTCATGCAGACGTGTTTTATCAGTCTCACTTTATTGCCCCAAGTTGTACTTAGAAAGGAAAATATTAAAAGAAAACACACAAAAATCTACCATTTTGGTCAATTCCCAAGAAACAAACCGCCCCAGCGGCATACTTTGATCTTATAATTTATTTAACTATTCCTGAACCAATCTACCTAAATGTTTTACTTACTTAACCGTTAAGATAACATATATAATTTCATCCCTCCATATTGAGCTCCAAGAAAAGATTAAGCACCCATTTAAAGAGATAAAGTTCCTAAAGTAGCAAAATGCCTTCCACTTATATATTCCTTAGGATTAAAATATATATTCCTAGAACGGTCTGAACCTAAGGTTACTGTCAACGGTTATCTGAGTGGACATTTTAATGGCGAAATTGAACAAGATAAACGCTTTGCATTGATTTATATGAAGAGGTTGATAGAAAGGTCAAAATCTGTCGTTTTGGTTTTAACCATAACACCCTTCCACTAATTGTACTTTTTGCGAAAGTTCAAGAATATTTCACGATTCGGGATTTGGGTTCCAAATTTGGCATTTATTGAGGAAATATACTCTGTAGAGTAAACACATATAAATATACACCGTAAACGTACATGCGCATCATGTATTCACAATGGGGAGTTAACAGAGAAAAACGTTCTAATTTCCCCCCACTTTTCATGATAAAATTATAACAGAGCAAGCGGATGCCTGCAGAAGTCTCCCATCATCACACTGTCACGTGACTCCTATAGGTGATTGTCATATATCTCTGTAAAAAAAAGCATGTGCTTGTATCAGATCTGGTTGACGTAATGACGCAATTATCCCAAATTCTGGCAATAAAACGACTTCTCGAGATCATAGGAGGTGTTTAGTCGTAGAATATACCAAGATCGGATGCTTAGTCGGTTTGAAATAGGATACTCCTACTTTTTAAGAAAAAGTCGCCCAGGAATGAACCTGGGCACGAAAACCAAACTACCGAACGACTGATCCGCTCTCAACCCCAGTCCCCTTGCATCGGGACTGTGACTGTGTGATCCATCGTCAGGTGTGTATCACCATTCCCCTCGAAAGGAAACAGATACTACACATGATCTTAGCCAAACGTCTACATGTTTCTTCAAAGTCACATAATTTATTGAAGTAAGCCTTACTTTGATAATATTAGACCTGTAATAACTTACCACATAAGCAGTGGAATTGTGTCCGCCTATGCAAATAAGTGCGCGAAAACAAACTTCTAATTTGACTCTCAATTGCATGATCGAATTTTTTTTTTGCCTCTGTTCAACAGATTTACTGATTATTAATTATTTAAAATCATTTATTAGTTGTACAAGGCTTCCAAAAACTACCACCGTGACGGTATTTTAGAGTCGCAATCAATTTCAATAATATCAACGAAGAATAGATGTTACTTAATTCCACATTAATAGACGACACATTTAATCATTCAATTCTGTCAAAGTGTATAGCTTGCCATGTTTACCTCCGTGGTCATAAGCACTTTTTTGACGAGCACCTTCTATTCGTCTAAAACAGAGCGGTCAAAAAATATCCCATTTTGCTCGTCCTCACATCGCGTGTCACTCAGTTTATAATAAGACAACTCTCGGACGTTTCAGATGGATGACGTCACAAGCGATACTTAACGCTTGCTGTAGTGTTAATATATACAACTTAATACAACGCTGAAAGGTCGCATGGCAGAAGCCATATCTTATGATTAGGCTACTTAGTACGTCTAAGTTATATGATTTCATCAATTTGGAAGAAGAAAATTTACGGGAATTGTATCAGTTTGCTTTTTAAGAAAACATTAGTTAGCTTATAAATGTGGTAATTGTAAACGTTTTTACTATATTATGTGTACAACTGACAAATTCAAATATTGGGTCGATCAATCAATAATCCTAAATAGGTCTTGTAAGAAATCATTGAACGCTATGTGAACGCTTGGCTTGAATATTAAGTTCAGCATTTGTAAGGATAGAATTAACTAAAGCCTATAGTTTACATTATACGAGAGCTGTGTGTTGTGTATATGTGGGTTAAGGAAGCGAAAAGTATATATCATATAAATTAAAGTAGGTGTGTATTGCACGACACGAAACGACACGATTTCTACAGACAAGGAACCATGAGGTTTACACAAACATCCACTCAATGCTCCAAAGGAATTTTTCTCAATTCACATTCCAAAGTTGTCACTTGATTAAAGTCGAATTTTGTCTACTTTCAACTTAAAGCAATAATTATACACATAACTAACAACCTTGAACATCAATTCGGATGACAACACGTGTTAAGTCACTATATAGACCAGCTAACTGTAACAAAGATATAATTGCAAAACACACTGATCCTACTCTCTACAAATTTATGATAAATTGTTTACAAACAACGGTTGATTCATGACGTCGTATTCATCAAACGTAGCTTCCGACTAAGGTCAATCATACTCTTGTATCATTGTATACGTAGAATCCGTACAGCTGGCTGTAGATTTGAGTATGATGCATATAGTTGTGTGAAAAGAAATAACAAAAAATACATTCATAGATATCATTGATAAATGGTTACCCCAGTATATGTGAATCCTCTTTTCTTAATTATTCTTAAATTTCCTCTTCGACCGATTAAATAAAAAAAAAAATCCATTTTCTGTAACATCTTTACCATCAATTTTCATTCTCATTTATGTCCTAAAAAGCTATAAGGTTGTGGTTTATGTTGTATAAAGTTGTGGTTTGTATAGTATAAGGTTGCACTGAGGAATTATAAATACATTACATTTTATGCTGCTCACACGGAAGAATGTATCTAATGTTTCACCGGATCAATACGTTGCCATATAGACTTAGAATGTCCTTAAGGGTATACTTACAAGTTCTTTGTTACTTTGGCACTTCATATCAATAGCCAATAATCGCTACTTGTGAAGGAAAATTTATATGGCCTAGATAATCACAACTTCATCTGTTAACTTGTTGAAGGAAATGGAACTCGGATTGCTTTCAGGGATGAAACGTGACGTTTAAAAAAATAGTAAAATGTATCTGAATTATCGTGATTTTTTTTTGTTTTTTGGTCGTGATAAAAATTTGCATTGATTTGATATTTATGACACATGGCAAGAAAATAATATATGGAATCGATGAGAAAGAAGATGAACAGGAAATGAAGCGTCCTTCAAACTGCAAAGCGAAATGATTTGCGTGTATTAACCACAGCAAGGTCATCACTGCGCAAACTTCAGTCCTTTTTGTAGGTTCGCAGTTAAAACACTGTGTAAATATGAGGGATCAGGGGGCTAATGTATAAATGAAATTCTTATCACTTTTTAGCTTTTTTTCTTCAAAGTTAATCATCTTTTTGAAAACTGTTAAAATTGTGTCAATGATGGATTCCGAACGAAATAAAGATAGCTAAGCATTATTACTCAGAAACGTGACAGTAATTTTTACAAATAAAATCGACATTTTAAATTATATGTCTTTTTCAGAGTTTTGACGGTTGCTCGTTTGTCATTTTTAGTTGGTGTGTACGAAGATTGGTTGGTGTGTTCGTCCATTTGTTTATGCGTTCGTGTATGTCTTGATATGTTTGTTGGTCGTTCTTAACAATTGTGATTATTTAACCGGTTAGTGGAATTTCAAACTAGAAGAACGTATCGTAGCTTTAATTCATGTTAAATAAATCATAACATGTTCAGAGGGAGCAGGGGGAGAATGGAATAACGTTTGGAGATTTCAAGTGTTTCCCATGAGTAGACAAAAACTTAAAAAGGTATAAAAAAATATGACGATTCTTCAAGCAAAAATAATTTATGATAAATTTCGTAAAGCTTCAATCAGTACCCTGTCTGCATATTCTCGAGGATTGTTATGAAATTGTTATTAAAAATGTGAAATACTTTTCCGTTGACTGATTGCTTGCATAAACCAGGATCTGTTAGTAGGCCTAAACTCTATATATATGTTATAACGAGCTTGCCCAGCTAGTTTAATATCACGTTAATATTAAAATATGACATTCTCGCAACCTGGAACATGTGGAATGTTTAACCCACCTGCATTCCTCACATAGATTTGCAATGACATGCAGGGTTAAAAAATTATCTTAAAAACAAAAGAAAAAGAATTACATGCAGGAAAGAGTAATGATTTGACGATTGCTTCAGATGAATTAATCAACGTAATAGCAAGCCTTAATATTGCAAACGTTTATTTTCGCCCCTCTTTCATAAACACACCAATTTTAAATTGATTAATATTTTAACCTATAAAGACCTTATCCTGCACTCACAACCACAGTATGGTTTAAGTCCCCATCGAGAGGCTCAGCGAGGACATTTGTTTTACACTCTGTTAATGTTGTTATAATATCAATGTCCACCCCATGGTGTTAAGCATTATTAAACTTAATTATACGTGTCAAGTGAGGACCGTCAATCACTGTTCTAGTCGCGGTCTGTTGACGTTGATTTAAACTTGTCTACGATAGTAAACACTCGGATGAGGAAAGTCAGCTGTTCGCACAATCTAACATTCCTTAACACGTTACCTCATACTATAAAGACTTTGATATCAGAAGTGAATGTTAAGTGTGGGTTCATTGTGATCTTAAAGCAGTATTCAGAAAAATTGTTGTCCCTCAATTCAAAGTTGTCTTTTTTGGCCTGAAATTTCACTTAACGCAAAAGCGAGAGAGTTTCCTTTTCGCTGCCTCTCAGTTGGGTTCTTATTTGTAAAACGTGAGGAAATAAAGTTAAAAAAAGTCATATCTTAATAGACCTAGCATATATTAACAATGTTAATAGTTAAATGGTGTAGGACTTAGCCTGAATCTGGTCTCATTTTTTTATTATTATCATATTTTTAGTTAATATTTAAATACAAATTTTTATATAATGAAAGCTTAGATAAGGTTTTGCATGATACAGTATATCCTATGCAGTTTTATCTGTGTTCTCCTTGATGTTGAAATAAACCATAGCTGCTGTTTCTACGTCACATAAAGGGGAGCAGCAGACTAAACAAACTCCTGTCGATTGGTCTTGTAAATAGGTATCATGTCAAGCAACATTGTATGCACGTGCACGTCATGTGGTTTGTGTGATTAATCAATACAGATCCGGCTAACCAGTACCTCTAAGACTGTTTTAGTTTTATTATTTTTTAGTATATCCGGAAGCCATTGTATTAGTGGTTTTTTTTTATTTAGTTCAATAAACACCATTTTTATTTTACGATGGAAATGGAATATAAACTGACAAAAGATTGGGGGAAACGGCCTATCAAATGATTACATTTTGATGGTTGTGTTATTTGATATATTGATTTCACTACCCCACCCCTCTTGATACAATATTTCAGTTTAGGCAGGTTTTACTTGTAGTAAGGGTATAACAATATACAAGTACAGGTACAAGTACAAATCATTTCAGAATGACAAGAATGAGTACAAGGCTCTCAGTTCGAATGCGAGTACGTTACTGTATTGCACTAATACTTATATACGCTTGTACACAATACCCCGAGAGTACAAGTGCGCGGTCAAATCCACGAGCACGAATAAAATAACTATATATGATATAATACGAATCATACAAATTTTCCAAAAAACTTAATAATACTTTCGCTTTCTACTAAATCGTACAAATTATGGGATACACCGACATGATTGCTCAAAGTTACGTTTTTGTGCGTGTGTGTGTGTGTGTTAGTAGTTCTTTTCCATAGCATTTATAACTAGGCTTTGAAGCCAGATGTTATAAGCTAGAAACCTCTTTTTAATCTAAAGATTTACTTCGGTATAAATAGATCAGAGCTTTTAACATTATTGTACATCACTTTAGAAGCTGAAAGCCTTCAGAGTGGTTTATTACATCGGAATGCACTATTACTATTATGCTTCAAGTGCGCATAAACTCTACCAACAGCGATACCATTTCAGCTTAGAGGGTGTATAAATTTCACCCTAGGGGCTTACGCGACGTTTATTAATCCACAATTCTTTGCATTTTTTAAGCTCTCTGAACGAATTGAACTTCAGAATGCACTGCTATTCAGCCCATAACGTGACTTAACGATGACACTAACTTGAAAGATATTTTCATTAAATCGTTTGTCTTTTGGCAAAACCCGAGGACTTGCTTACTGTTGCATCTTCTTTTTTTTTATCCAAACCAGGACGATTTAGTTTAAATTAGCTGATTTATTCAACAGGTAAGGTGTCAAGATTATACAAGCTAGCTTTAACGAAGTCAATGCCTGCAGCATCATTTCATGTTCAATGTATGTGTCCTTTACACTGTCTCGTCTGTGACGGATTCAATTATTTGAGCTATACTGATGAGTCGTATCCCATAAGAGAAATCAAGTCTTATGGACGACACGAGGTGTATAGCATTTCATTGGCTCGTGGGCCTTTGCTTAATTAAACAACAACTATATGTACCCTCAATTGGTTCGTTTGTATCGGTTACGCCATGTTGACTTTAAGCGGTCACAAGAAGGTTCACAAGTTTCGCGGGTCAATGTAGCCAGTAACCGTGCTATATAGTTTAATATAGTTAATCTTTCCTTAATCTATAGCTACGAGTTAATCCCTGGGCTGTTATCTTCCGGATGAACAAAAAGTGGGGAACTTAAGTCGCCAAACAAATCTTTTAAACTCTTCATATTTTATAGATTTTCCACTGATCAAATATCACATTTCGAGAGAAAAAAAACTTCAAATCGTAAAACATTAACGCGTGATTTTTTTGGTTGGTCGCAATCCATTTGCGACAAACATTCCCCTTAGCATACATATAGTTCTGGAAGCATATGCAGACGGGAGACAAGATCGAAAAAAAAACTGAGCGATGAGGTAGTGTACGCTTTCATAACTGAAAAGAAAAGGACGGAGAGAAAAGAGGCAGAGATAAACTGAAAGAAAGGAGAGAAAACAAGGAGACGGAATCAAAGAAATTCAACGTCACGAATGACGTTACCAGATACCATAAATCTGTTGAAAAGTTATACCTGGTAGAACAGTGAAAGTTTGGAGAAATGAGAGACCAATGATGATTTATAGTTAATTACATTGATGGGTTTTTTGACGATCGTGGGTAAAAATATTTGCACAGACAAAACTTGTGAGATTAATAGACTAGGTTGGGGGAATGGTATGTATAGTGAAAGAAATGCAACAGATGAAAGGTCAAATGACGTACCGTTGTATGTCTCTAAAATGGCGACGAAGTCTATATGATAATAGTGGGAGGGAGGAGGACACATGTCTATGGTTTATGTTACGTTAAATACTGTATATATAAATATATA
>JAIPMN010000965.1:7909-39619 GCA_020650975.1 Apostichopus californicus | reverse complement strand
CCCCCCCCCCCCCCCCCCCCCCCTTCTCTCATTGGCTATGCAGCAATTGGAGGAAAAGAGATCTTTCAACCAGAAATGTAAAATTGATATTTTGGCTTTAATTCTGAGTAAGCCTTGTTTGCTTTTAAAAATTCACACTTAACTGAAACTCCTCAATCTCAAAAACAGATCCTTGTGGTTAGAACCTGTCCATTAACCTGCTAGTACTAACCTAAATGTCAATACAGAAAGTTTTTTCCCCCAAACATTTCATTTTTTCTTGTTCATTCCCAAACCTTTAAAATTTACAACTGGTTTTATTCCCTGTGCAAATGTGATGCGCTTAATGTTAACAGGGTAGGTTTTCCAGGTACGTAAGCTTTCATGCTGATGGAGTTTATTATCTCCATCTTGGGGCAAAACACCAATTTGATTTTCTTGCCCACAATTTTATGTATTGGAAACAGTTGAGGAAGAAAATCTATTTAAAAATAATGTGTCTAGAAGAAATGCACAACACTTTTTCTTGCCCTACCTTCACTAGTAGAGGCTATACTGAAATAGATATTATTTGCCAGTATCAATTGTTATTCTGATATTCTGTAATGTTGCTGTTCCATGTATTTACTATCCATCTCAATCCTATATCATATTCAAGTTTTTAAATGCATTTTTTTAGTTTAAAGCAATCCTTATTGTCCCTCCCCACCTCCCCCCCCCCCTAACTTCTGCACATTCCTCCTCATGCATAGATTAAAAAAAGAGAGAAATAATCCAATGTTTGTCATTCTGTGTCCCTTCATCTAAGTTCTTCTCTCGCTTCTGTCTAGATAATCGTATCACCATTGATGTTGGCAAACTCATTCAGCAAGGAAGACAGGACAAGGGAATGACTCAAAAAGATTTGGCAACAGTATGTAAATAGGTTAACAGAATTAACTGGCTGGCAGATTGTGAAACTCATATTTAAAGACCGATAAAACTTAATATTTTGTGTACTGTATTTGAAATCTTGTTTTTCATTGCTGGGGGATCCATCCATTATGACAAATAGTCTAGGCAACAAACTTTTCAAATGTTATTTTCTCTCAACCTGAAGTTTTTTTCCTTATTTTGTCATCCTTCTTTAATACTTTAGGGTATATTTCTTCTCTATAATCTATGGAAGGGGGGGGGGGGCAACCCGCAGCCTGGATGGCCTTGTCGTTTAGCTGACCAGACCTCCCTTTTAAAATAAAATATAGTACTTTGTTGTTTCTGTTAGACTGATTCTAAAGAAGATCGCTAGCATTGCATTTTGGTGTGAAATTTTAATTTTTCTACGATGACTCAATTATTTTGCATCAGTTTGAACATAAATTGGGTATATCTGAGTTGAAATATTTTAGACCAACTTACTGAACTATGAGCATAACTCATGTGAACCTACCACACCTAACCTGCAAAATATAGCCCAAGAAATATTCACCTTCCATAATACTTGATTTGAAATTACATGTGTTAAGGAAAGTGTTGAGGACTTGCTTGAACACCCCTCCCCCCTCTCCTAACTTGTTTTATGTGTTTGTTTATAACATTATTTTCCATGTGATGTTTGTTCCAACACAGAAAATAAATGAAAAGCCACAGGTGATCAACGACTATGAAGGAGGCAGAGCAATTCCCAACAACCAGATCATGACAAAGATCGAAAAGGCTATCGGTAATGTCAACTTAATTGTTTCCATCTGTATTTGTAAACAAGTGTGTTGAATAAATGTTGACTATTTACTTACTCAGACTTTAGTAAATCCATTCTTGTACTTGTATTCTGGTATAGTTGCTTTTGCTCATGCAGTGCTAGCCCTCATTGATTTGTGTACATTCTTGTACTTAGAGAATTATACAAATCTAGTATTGTGCAGGAATATTGAGTACTAGGTCTCATCGCTCTGAGAGCCTTCTGCTGTACACTTTCTCATGCTGATAGCAACAGGGAGTCTACTTTTATTCCAACTCCTGCTGTTGTTCTTGTAACGATACCAAGGGGAATTCTGCTTGTGTAGTTGTACTCATGCTGCTGTACTAATACTAATACTGTTGTACTCCTACCACAGATCTGATTGGCTAATACCTATTTTCAAGTTTTCAGCATACTCAACAATGTATAAAACTAGTAAAATACCTGGAATTTTCTCGACTGAACTACAGTATTGTTAATATTCCCCACATTTTGCAAAATGTCACTCTGCCATTTGAAGTACATACTGTGTGTTCTTTGAACCTGTCAGTGTTGTGTACTGTAGACCTTATTCACAAAGCTTATTTCAACACTGATGTCTGCTTTCTCAGCATTATTTTTACATCTCTTACACAAAAAACAAACGGAATGCCGACAATCACAAAGGATTGCACTCACCATACCACCATTTTGTGTTCAGAAATGTCTGTTTATGCCAAGAATTTTCAATCATAAGTTGCAACTTTGGCCAGGAGCTGATGGCAGGTCACATCTACTTCTAACACACACATCTTTTAAATTTAAGAGAGTCTATGTGATTGGGTTAAACAGTTTAACTCTTGTCCACCTTGGTTCCTTCTTTTTTTTTTGTTTCTTTTCCGCAGGGATGAAGCTAAGAGGTAGAGAAAAAGGACAGCCGTTAACATTTGGGAAGAAAAAGTGATCAATATTGCCTCCACCGACATCTCACGCTCATTTATTTACAAGCTGTAGTTAATGGATGGTGACCGATGAGCAGAGTAATGCTTTAATCCACAGTGGGTGCATGAATAAACGGAAAAATGAGGGCATTCATTGCACAACCGGTTGAGAACAGCAGGTAGACTCAAAAGAGGGGAATCATTTGCTGGATGGATATTGAACGTGTAAAACTTTCTGGTGATGATTTTTCTTTTTAACCGATTGATCATCAATAAATCTGTCGTGAGGTGCTAATGTCAACTGATGATGTCTTATCAATTGTTGTATCTTGACAATGAGAGGAAATTTAAATTTCCCTTAAACAAAGTTTTTTAGTTATGAATGAAACATTTCTGGTTGTAGTAACAGCGCACAAAATTTAAACAAGTTTTTGACGCAAGAAGACCAGTTTTGGCTAATTCTAATATGTTTAGAGGCAGTTCTGGGAAGCAATAAACTCGGACCTATTAGATTTATTTTAATCACCTCTCGTAACCAGTCTTCCGATGCATATATTATTTGGTTTGAATGCACCCTCCCCCCCGCCCCCCCCCTCCCAAAGAAAAAAAGATGCACATTCTCATAGCAAGTTGTTTCATTGACAAAGCAAAACCAACTTTAATTATCATTAGGAATGATGACAAAGCTGAAGTAATTTATTACGTAAATGTTTTAATGTTGTCATGACGTCAGGTGTTATATTTACTTATCCAGGTATGAGCTCATAACATCCACATAACCATTTGTTGTACTAGAAGTTATCAATATAGTGTATAAATAAAAGTGCTTACTGATCACATAATCCATTGTTAACATTAACCTCAGTTCATACTTGTGCCATTCAACACATGATCCAGTGAACAATGTAACTGTCATGCCATCCATGTATATCAAGGACTCTCAACAGGAGGACCTGGTGGCCCGTGGAAGATTTCCATTCAGCCTGCGGGGAAAAAAGCCTTCCACAATCTTGCACTAATGGGGTTTATGGGCCCTTAAGGCTTGAACATGCTATTGTCCTACCCTGCAAAGTTTGATTCTATCCAGCTCTTTGCACCAACTACTGCTTTCCTTTGGCTCTTGTGGAATAGAGATTGAAAACACCTGGTACCGTAGGAGTTACACAGGGTGGTGGCATAGTCTGTTTCTTCATTAACAGAGTCATAACATTCAGTTGCACAGTAAGACACTTGAATCATGCATTGAATCGTACAAGTATGTTCTATGTTTTATGGTGAAGGTTTCTAGAAGGTTCTTCCTTGCTGTTCCAATTCACTATTAATACATACTTAAAATTGCAAAGCTCTTGATATAAATATTCGAAATTGTGTTGATAAGGGTATTGACATATTGCTGAATAAGATGGTTTAATAAGATAAATTTTTGTTTTCTGGCGTACGACGGAACTAGGATAATCAGTATGACCTATATTCCTTGGCAAAGATGTCCCTTTTACCCTTATCCACTCAATGGAGATTAAGAACCTCTTTATCCCAGCTCTTGTCTTCATAGCTTGTTCCATTTTGTAAAGATGTAATTTTGCTTGATTTTTCATTTAGTGTGGGGCAGTACTTTTGTGCCATAATCTGTAATGTCCTGTAGACATTACAATAACTGTTTTTTCTATTTTATTTTGTTTAAATTAGAAATGTTTATGTTAAGTTCAATTGTAAAAATAAACAACCATGGCAAGGGAAGTAGATGAAAGTGACTTCATTAGAATTTAAAGGAATTTTTATGAGTGTAAAGTCTGACTTACCAAAAGACAAAACCAAAATAAAAGCATAACAGTTTTCATAGTTAGCAAGTCAATCTTCTCATTAATACCAAACAAACTGATTTCAATTTCATTGGAATGGAATACCATATAACAACAGACAATGGTGGACTGAAGAATTCTTATTACATGTTGTGGTTCGCTTTGTCTTAGAAATTGTTCATTATTCCTCTGTTTTCCTCTTTGACAATGCATCATTCTTCATATTTCACAAGGGACAGCTGACTGACATTTCTCTCAAATATAAGAAAACCATAAAACCTAAAAGAAAAGTGACATGCAAAATCATATTTTTTTGTAGCTTTCATTATGAATATATCAACTTTTTGGGAAATAACTATTAAGGAGAGTTTAGTAGGATTGACATTTCACACTGTAATCTTCATTCTTCAATCTATTTCTCTCGGTGTATTAATGGCTCTTTAATACTTCTTTTCTTTTTCTTTTTCTTTTTCTTGTGTGTGTGTGTGTAAATAAGTATGGAGTTGATAGTTGTAGGTATTATCAGCTACATCCTTAGTATTATAAGACATAGGTTCATGAACCTACCAATGTATAAGTACATGTAGTAGGCATGAACCAATAGCGATGCTAACAATGCAACCATTGTACAGTGTGTGGCTTATCATTCAATCTCTTTGAAGGAGTTGTTCTGTATTTTTTGTAAAGTAAAGCGCTACATTTTTCTTGAAATAGTTGTAGACAAAAAATTAAATGTTAATGAGTTGCTTTATGTGTATAAATAATGTTTCTAAACTCCTCCTGACAAATATTCCATTGAAGACTGAGGTATCTGCTGATATTCAAACTGAAAGTATCGAAATAGATTTTACATCTTAACGCTGTTAGGACATCTCAGCAGAATGTGAGAATGTCTCTGTTTTATCCTTCAGTGACAATCAGATGTATGTTACCCTAATAAGTACTGTAGGAGTGATCACCATTGCCGCTAAATATGCTAGAATGGTCATCCATGCTCAAAGTTATACAAGCATACCACTGCCACAATCAATGCATGTCAACTCATTGAGACATTTTATTGTCCAATTGAAATACTAAAGGGGGAAAAATAAACAAAATGTCCAAAGTTCTTAGACACAGAGTTAGCATGCTGCATTAATATTTAGGCCATTACTGACTAACTTTAATCCTTCAAATTCTCGGCTAGTTCTTTGATTATTGTAAAAGGGTCGTAATATTGATTCTTGTTTCTGTTTGTACCTGTTCTGTATCCATTATGAAAATCCTTATTAAATCTTCACATCCCTATTGTTTGTGGCTCTATTGTTTTGTCAGTATAAATGTTGCTTCATCCATCATAACTAATTTTTACTTCCTTGGCTTTTCCATTTTGTGGAGATGTTGGCTTTTTGCTTTCGAGTATATAGTTTATTATCATATTTGTTGTTTTTTGTTGTTTTAGGTGGGGTTTCTATTATCCTAAAGGTTTGTTTTTGTGAAAGATCAAATATATTACTAATATCATCTAATTTTTTACAATCATTAAAGTTGTAATGTTTGGGTTGTGAATCGCCTCCTCAAAATTATACAATTGTTTTTATTTTATTAGAAATGTTGTACTGTTCAGGTAATTATCAGCTGATAACCCTTTGGGGAAGGGGGGGGGGGTTGGGTTGTAGAGGGGAGGAGTGGTGCATTAACACTTCTTAGCCTTGCACTACTAAAATTAATAAATCTGGTCAGAACATGTTTATGCTAGCTTAGTAAAATGAAGTGCTATCAATCCTTCCAAACATTATTTTCTTTTTATTCTGAACAGGTTGGGTGCAATCCTCATTCAAGTTTTAATCATACCTCTTTGCATGAAATTGAGTGAAATTATGAAATAAACAAGAAACAATGGGTAAAGCAGGTTCTTGGAAATGTGGTTTGTTAACTTACAGATAAGTGGTAAAAACTTTAATACCTGCATCTGGATAATTCTGATTTATTTTGTTCCTTTTTAAATAAAAAACACTACCTCACAGCAAGTGATTGTAAAGTGAAAAAGATACTTCGGAATATTTGCTTTTTTTCCCCTCCTTATCTTTCCTTTGGTTTTGATGTCATCCAAAAGTGGGACAGTCAGCATTTTTACTTCATAATCTCTTTCTAAGCTGATTTGATGCATGGCTTATTAAAGTAAAACTTATTTCAAGTTGCTTTTATCTTTATCTGTGTGTTATTCTAACTACAAGTTTTGTGAATAAATATTTTGAGGCAAATTGGTCACTGCAAATTTCAATTATCTTGTGTTTTTCTTGCTCTTCTTAGTGTGTTTCATTTGCATTGTTTGAATGAGAAGACAAACATGTGTAGCTCCATGGAGCATATGTCATAGAAATATTTCTATCTCTCTGTGTGTCTATTTATATGAAATGCAGTTGAAAGAGTTGCTGGCAAGCCACTTACTCACACCTGACCAAATTGTCCGAGGTGTTGCCTATGACAGGTCTACATTAGTCTTTAGTAAACGAAGGTCAATGGTCATGTGGGGTCAAGCATTACTGTCCTTAATATGCTTCTCTCTGAGATTTAATCTGATCTGGATGAAAAATAGGAGATAGTAGTTGGTTGGTGAAGAGGTAGGAAAGGTAAACAAGGATGAAAGCCTGAAAGGTCTATTAAGATCATGTTGACCAAAATATTAAATATTTTTTAATAAAACTTCATGGGATTTGATTTTGACCAGCAGGTAGCAATGATCAGTTTCTAGTGGGGTAAAAGCCACTGCACAGGAATGAGATTTCAAAGGTCATACGACACCATTAACCAGTTAGCTGCCAAAAGTTACATTCAAATCTACATTTTTCTGAGTCTTGCTCAAGCTGTCAGTGATCTTGGTTCACTTATGTTAAACACATGAAAATTGGTTGCAATGTATGTATTCATCTTGTGAGGGTTAGCAGCAGGGGCGGACTGGGTCTTAAAACCGGCCCGGGCATTTCCACCTAGACCGGCCCATTTTTCATTGATATGCTACTTACATAGTGTACAACACTTGATTAACCTGAGGAAAGTTAAAAACGTAAACAATATTATTATTATTATTATACATTTCATACAGGGTTAAAAGACTCGGTTAGCTAACAAGCTAATCTAACCCGAGGCCCTGGTTACATAAATATTAATGATGAAAACGTGTAAAAAAACGTAAAATGAAAATAAAACAAAACGTACTTCTGAATAATAAAAGATCATAAATATGAAATTATTGTAACCTACATAAAATTACTTTACATGGAATCTTAATACGAAAATTGCTTAAAATTGGCATAAAACATCACGAATAAACGTGTCATAAAAGTGTCATATGATACCATAAATAAGACGTTTGAAACAGGTCAAAGATTTAGCCTCTCTACATTCTGGTGTTAAAACATCATTCCAATCCTTAGCCGCTAGATAGGAGAACCTTCTTTTATGATAGTCAGTTTTGCCCCGCTTAACAAATAGGCCGTTAGATGTCAAAGATCTCAGTCCATAGGCATGTATATCACTAGTAAATTCAAACAACTCCCTCAAATAGGCTGGGGTCAACCCATTAAGACACTTATACGGCATTGTTAATCTCTTTTCCTGAATTCTCTTGTCAATTGTTTGCCACTCCAGCGCGTTAAATAAGTCATTACTCCTTTGTTGGAAATGATAGTCCCCAGTTATGACCCTTGCTGCATGTTTTTGCAGTCGAATGATTCATATATGTTTTAGACTGGAGTTTATTTAGTTTTTCAAGCATTTTGTGACAACATGCTTGAAAAAAACCTAAATAAAATCCATTAATTAGCACGGACGGGTTGCCAATAGCACGTTCTTTTGTTACGAACTAACAGAATAACTAACATGGTGATTTCATGAGCTGATTCCCACAGTTAGATATATGTTTCTACACAGCCCGTCTGTATTCTAATAACTACTGTGAAAATGGGCTGTAATTTTTACCAGGCTCCCCAACCTGGCACCGGCCCACCGGGCATTGCCCAAATGCTTGTGTGGCCAGTCCACCACTGGTTAGCAGTAGCTCTTGAAGTAAAACATTTTGCACTAACTCTGAAGATGTGTGTAATACACAGTACTATACATGTCCTCAGCTTAGATTGATAAATCTCTTTTCAAGTTATCTTTTTTCTTCGAATGATAGTGAAAGAGAGGTCTCCATTAGTAAACCAATAGCAGGGTATATAATAACAGAAGTTTATCAATGTTGCAAACTAAATTATACGATAGCTCTATCGGCGTCCCATGTTTTGTGATGCTTTCATTGGTGGAAATTCTGGCAATTTCTTCAGATATACTTATAGTCGATCCGACAATTTCTCTCTGGTTGGAAAGAGAGTCAAACGTGTACCGAAAAACCACTTAAAATCGCTATCACTATTTTCAAGTAAATAAATCTTCTCCTTTGTACTAATATTTGACACAGTTCTTACTTTCGCCGTCCCAGAACAATTAACTAGTCTATATAGGAAGCATATCTCAGTTGCTGTGAAGTTTTGTATCCTAACATCGGAACAACCAATAGGAATAGCTTAGGCTTAAAAGTTATCGCACGATAGAGCCAAGGCTAATATTAAACAGTACTAGGCTACTTTGGCTATGCTCAGGCTGTACTAAGTGTAGCAATAGTAGCATGGTGCCCTGGGCTCATAATTGAAGCACCTAAGGATTTGTTCAACGATATCTATCAATGAAAATCCAAATCACTCAACAGTATGCATTTTTCGTATGTGTAGGCCCTCAGATATGCAATGAGTTCAAAATATTTATTGTTATGTGTCAACACAACATACAATTGAGCAGAATTTGACCACAAAATGTCTGCCGTGTCGAGTTCTTTCATACCCCGAAATTGACACATTCGTCAAAAGCTAACTGTAACTTTTGTCTAATTATACATGCATTGACTCTGGATGCTGTTTGTTATGCTCTGAGTCTAACTAGTCTAAGCTCAGGTCCCAGAGAGTAGTGGTATTGTATATTGAGGTAATTTTGGTTATTTTTAGGGATTAAGATTTCCAAATGCCAAAAATACATGCAAAACCCTCCCAATATTTACTGCTCTGAACATGTCAATAACACATAAATATATTTGTTTCTATTCTCCCCAGGCAAAGCAGATTTATCACGCAATATGATTGAAATTACCTGCAATGATAGGCTCGGGAAGAAGGTTCGAGTGAAGTGCGAGTATCCTTTAAGTTACATCAGGTTTCTTACAGTAAAAGTACAACACTATATTTTACCTACTGTATGAAGGAGTGAATGAATGTGTTAACATAATAAAGGCATAAATTATTGAAATCACTTTCATGTAATACATGATTGTTCAAAGTTCTGCAAAAGTAATACAGCAGATCTGTTACATTTGTATACAAAACTGGTGTAATTTGCAAAAAAGGTAAGAGGAGTTACTATAAGCTGATCATGATGTAGCACATGTGGGTTACTGTCATTAAAAACTAGTTAAGAGTGAAATACAATGTACTTTGGTCGTTTCACTTCTTGAAACCTCCTCTGAACTTGTCTGATGTATGATTGCTAGAATTGTACAGTACTTTAGTAGAGTTAAGATGATTGACACCTAAAGCCCAAAATAATCATCAAGCAATTAGGCTAATGATTGCACCAGTATGATATCAGTATGATTGCACCACTATGATTGCACCAGTTGATTGCACCAGTATGATACATAGTCTTCTAACATAGGTGCTGTAGCCGAGTGGATAAAGCGGTGGCATTGAAGCAATAAGGCTTCGGCAATCAGGAGGTTCGGGGTTTGACTTCCGGCCAGGTCATACTGTAGTAAGGTGGGTTTTCATGCAAAGGCAATCTACTGTTTTCCCATCTGAAATGACTTTCTAAAATTGAAAAGTTTCCAAATTTGAGTTAAAATGTTGAATTGGAAGCCACCCGAGGTGTAAGGTGTAATCCATTAGCCCTTGCTGGTTTCTCCCACATTTGTAGCCGCTTTAGCATCGTAAAAATAATTGCTGATTATTATGATTATTTCATAACATTGGACAGCTAATGTGAGTAAATAAGTCAATACGTAGGTCGTACAAGTCAAGTTCATTTATGAGCCCCAACCAGCTGGTTTCATGTACAATGTTTGCCTTTTTGTGGTTCAAACATTCATAGTTATGACTTCCTTAACCAGTTTGTTTACACAGACCCGAGGACACTATTGGTGATTTAAAGAAGTTGATTGCAGCACAGACAGGAACAAAACCAGACAGAATCGTCTTAAAGAAGTGGTACACCATCTTCAAAGACACCATCACTGTTGGGGATTGTATCCTTTGTACATAACAGGAGGGTCTGATTATTTGTCTCTTTAACGGATACTTTCACAGATATTCAGAAGCAAAGGCAATTCAATATCTCAGTGTAGATAACTACTGTACAGGTGTAGAATGCCTGTTGAAATTGGATCATGGGTGACCATTATTTGTAGTTTGCTGTATGTTTTGGGGGAAATCCTGATAACTTTATATTTGAAGGTGGGGGGGGGGGGTGTTTGGGACACAGGTACACTGGCTATTTGTAAGGGCATTTCAATATTAAATTACGAGTGATCGAGGCAAAAATCTTGTAAACAACTGAAAGTTAAGAACACCAAGACATAAATCAGAGATGGATATGTTTCTTATATTTGTGATCTAACTAGATCTATGCATTGCAATGGGACTTTGGAGAGATGGTTGCTAGTTTGATCCTTTCATGTAATATCCTGTGCTCCTTAATTTGATTTAATTGTAGATGAAATTAAAGATGGGATGAACCTGGAACTGTACTACCAATGATCGGTAGTAGAGGACCCTCCTGGATGGAATTCCTCAGAGGCAGAGTAGCACAGCAAGATAGATAAAGATATGACACCACAACTCTCGAAAGTAATCATCACATTTTATGGCCGTTCAGAAGACTTGTGTCGGTCACTTTGGCAGTGTCTCGATGTGAATTCAGCCGCATTGTGAAGCAAAGAAAAGCAGTGCGTCTGTACAGCACTGTGTATTACCTGATGAAGACGTTGATAAGACATCCGAATTTGCATTTGGGATTATTGCATAATGAGACTTTATCTTTGTTTCTTTTTTATACTCTACTGATCATGTCAAGCAAACTGATCAGACGAGGAGATGGGTGCCATTCCAACATCCCTGTTACACCTCGAGGGTATGAAACACATTCATGGAAGTCTATGGCATCTCATTTTATTCCCTGATGGTGTGTACTTGTTTATAAACTCTAAGAAGTTGTGTGGGCAGAGGGTTGGAAGGAGGGGGGGGGGAGAGGGTTGGAGGAGAGGTGAGAGTATTGCAACCACTTTTTGAGGGAACTCTCTCTTTTGAGCTATTGGAGAGGAAAGAGGACAACCTGTAATCACCACCTCATGGGTTTAGCAGGATCTCATTAAGGATGTATAAAAGGACACTTGCTCAGAATTCTGTTGGACTTATGAACTGAACATCTGAAGTTACTGTGCCCAAATATGTGGCAGCAAAGTAGCGCTGGAAATACAAAAAGACAGTATGTCATAGAGAATACATTTTTTTTCATTGAAATTTGAAAAGTTTCCTTCATTTTTGAGAGCTTCCTTCTTGTGAGAGTTATAAGCATGCAAAATTATTCATTTTACCTCTGGATATTTCCAAACATTCCACAGTTCCTTGTTGATCAGAGAGAGTGAATGAGAGAGATAGAGAGTGAAATAATGACAGAAACACACATTTTTGACAATTGATTGCTTTTAGCAAGATGTAAATAGATAGAACTGACACCATGTAAGCACCAACAACAGCCACAAATATTAATTAAATTATTAAATATATTTCATAAGTTGCTTTAACCTTTTCACTGGTTTAGATCGTAACATCACCAAAGACTAGTATCACACTACGTATGTATGGCATTTCATTACATATCTGGGCTACTGCGATATTTCAAGATAACTTGCTTCCACTTTTGACTTACAAATTTCTGGTTTAGAAATAATGTGTAAGTTGATTTATATATATATAAAGAGCTGGTCACCAAAAACTAAAATGATGTAAGCATTCTAAACAAGAATATGAAAAAGATATCTTAAACTGAAAAGAGCAATCCAGGAAGAAATTTAGGTGATACCACAATTTGTAAAAAACCGAGTTGAACCAAATCCAGGGTGCGTGGTACAACATGAAACCAGTCAATTGAGTAACAAGCTACTAATCGCATTATTGTACAGACAGGCACACAGCATCAGCCTTGGAGACTGAAAACTGCCTTTAAAAAAAGCATTGTTTGGATCGGGGGGTGGGGGGGGGGGAGGGGGCCTAACAACTCCCTTTCTGGATCTAGCTGGAAGAACAAAATTGATAAGGAGTAAGGTCGACCATGCGAGGAGCCAAATTTGTATCTTGTATTCACCTTCAGCTTTGTTCAGCAATATCTAGAATATTCTGATGAGTTGTACTTCATGAATAACCATGACTGGGTGTTTCTGAACAGTTTGTCATGTCTCTCAGAGTAAACCCTTTAATGATCCTGGAAAGGGTTCCCTGTCTCCCTCCCCTCACCCCCCCCCCCAAACACTCCATACTGAAGGATAGCATTGCGCAGAACAACAATCAAATGTAAAGGACTAAGTACTACTAGCAGCCTCTACGGTAGCTTTCAGATTACCAATTGCGTTAGATCAACCTCTATTTTTACAACTTTACAGAACTTTACAAGATATTAAAGCTACATATGAATATTGATTAATCACTCCATCATGATTATAATAAAGCCAACCAAATCCAGTAAGTATAAAATGCAAAAGAAGAAGAAGAAAAGCAAAAAACCAGCTACATTTAGCTCCCATTATTAATGCAACAATTGAAATTTAAAGATTCAATCTCAAATTGATAATATATGCAAAGAATGTCAAATGTATTATTTTACTACAATATTAAACAAAGTAAACCACAGTTAATTGCACCTTTACACCTCTGTTTGGGGTTATAGACCCTGAAACCCAAAGATTTTACTAACACTACATTGTGTGAATGAAGAAAATCAAAACATATTTGAATGGTGGTAACTACATTACAACATCTCAGTACATAAGCTGAAACGTACATACAGGCAGTAAAAGTTCTGCTAAACACCAGATTGTTTTATAAGGTTTTATATCGTCATACTAAAGCAGTACATGTTATTGTGGAAATCTCATTTATAGCAAGCAAAGCATGTAAGCCCAATTAAAAGAGTTAATTCCAGTAACGAGAAGAAAATGATCATTAATAAAAATTTAGGAATGTAGATTTGATATAGTCAGTAAACTTTCACTTATACTCAACTTCAATGGATGGCCACTTAAAAACATAACTTCAACCTACTGAGATGTCCTTGATAGGGAACAGCCATTGCACAAGTCTGGCAATTTTAAACATAGCTCTTTATATTTGTCAAAATACCTTCCAAACATCTGAACACAATCTTGAGTATTCTTTCTTATTTAGACTTTGCCAATGGCAAAAACATTCCAACTGAAGTCTCAACAAATGTGCAGTTCCATTTAAGTCTATAGCCTAGACTTCTGCCAGTATCGATATCCATTTTATGCCCTTTATTAAACTGCCCAGAATCAAACGGACAATTTCTGTTTTAATTGATGAAATGACTCATACCTGCCAAGGTGCAATGCAAGACACAGAAGAGGATTCAATATTTAGCTTGAACTTTTCACTTCAAAATGAAGTGATTTGAATCCAAACTAAAATATTCACATTAGGCTGTTATATAAAGACTCTTCTGCATGTAACTCAGTACAAGTGTCTGATGATAAATGTACCAAACAATGGAAACAATTCCAAAAGTCACTTACCTAACACAAAATGGAACTGAGGCATCACACAGCAGCCGTTTGAACATTTACAGCAGAGTTATAAGTTGTTACAATTTGCAGGATAATATTGCGGGATATATATATATCAAAGCTGAATAGAGTACAGCAATCCATCAAGTTTTCTGCAACTTTTTCTCATTTCAAGTTAAACTGAACACCACCAGATAAGATAAGAAACCATTAAAGAATCAATATGTGTTTACAAGTGATTTAACAGACATTATTCAGGAGTCTCTCTTTGAAATGGTAATCCGATGAATTTGAATCAATCGTATAACGCAGTTATCTTGATTCTTCATTGACAAGCCCCTAGAGGTTTATTCACCTCATGAAACACAATATTCCTAAAAACCTGCATTTTTGTCTCCATTGGTTAGGAATAAAGAAGTGTTACACATGTTTTTCTTAATAGTTGTTTTTATGAACTTAGATATATATATATTTTTTTTTTGGGGGGGGGGTGTAACAATTTTGAATTGTACAATACTACAAATACCTGACAAGTCTGAAATTTCAAAAGTAAACCTTAAAAAACAAATTGATTTCTCAATATCATTATTTCTTTAAAATGGCAAAGCCAGTCTATGTGGCAACTTTTAATTCAGTTTAAGAATACTAGAGATACTGAGTTGGTCTAAATCTCTCCAAATGGCGTGAAGAATCAAACATTTATAGACACCGTCCCGGCACAAAGTCCAACAAATGACACTTAAAAATGAGATGTTATTTTTCTGAAAACATGACCAAACGATTATGCAAAACTAACACTTAGAAGTTACAGAAAAATTACATGTGTTTGAAATTTTTTACAGTAACAAGTATATCTGTGAATTTGGCCAAGCATGTTGATAAAATTTACCAATGCTTAGAAACTTGTCTTTAACGTGGTTAATTTCAATGTGTCCATACTTCAATTTTGGAGAGAAATCAAAGAAAGAAAAGAAGTTAATTCAAAAGTAGAATAAAAAATGATATTACACTAAAGGTCTGGAAATTTTCCAAACCATGTCGCAAACTTTTTATTAAAATGTTTACTTTATGCCATCCTCATCCTCATTAATGAAAGCTAATTAAGCGACAACAAGTATCAAGGAAGCTAGTTCTTTGTTTAATTTCTTGCTTAATTTTACCTTATATTTACGTCACGGTTACACATATTTTGCTTGATTTTTAAATTTAAATTTTCATTTCTTTTCTATTTATATATTTGCAAGCATTGCAAGTGACAACCCTGGCAAGAGATTATTAAATAATACACTTATTATAAGAACAAGCCTTCTGGATGATAAAATATTTGATGGAAAGATCATTTTAAGCCCCAAGATTTGGGTCAGAAATTATTGCTAATAAACAACTTTAATAAGTTAAATAGGCCCTTTGTCTTTTTCGGCAGAGAATTTGTTAAGATTCATCAAGAAAAATTGTATTCTAACTTTCTTCCATGATGATGGTAGGTATTTATTAAACTTTGTGATTCAAGGAAAGAGTAATGTTTTGTAAAGTATCTTTACACTTGGGTATGTTTGCCTCTGACTACTACTACAAAGGCATTGCTGTAAATTCACAGACGAGTTGCAACTGTAACTTTTGTGTTGAGTAAAATTGTGCCTAGCATAAAGCACAAATTTCTTCCATTTTATGAATGCAATAACAATTTAATGCCAAATTTTGCAGAGGTTCTTCAAAGAGCTTTACAACATTGCAAAATTGATGTGTTCTAACACTGCAGCAATTAGTTTTTTTTATCTAAGATGTTAAAGTTCAAATAACAATCTACAACATTTTCCACATATCAACACCAAATCTGGCAAAGCATGGGATACATGAAGTTTATGGGAAAACAGGCAAAACTTTGACAAACTTCCAACAATATACCTTAAACAAGCGATTCACCTATAATACTTCAGCTTTATTAATAGTTTTTAGACACTTAGGAAGAATTCATTTTTATTAATTTACTTTATATACTCAGCAAAGTTACAAGTTTCTTATCTTTTGCACTTTCAAAGACTCATTTTCTGAATTGAATTTCTTATTCATTTTCTGAGATAATTCAAAACTTTGAAACAAATCTTGGAAGCTTAAAATGATCCATCAAAATATTCTCTTGCTTTATATAGATAGAGCACGCAGCATTATGCTATGAATCAGGTAATTAATTTAAAGCATTTCTAAGTACGCGAAAGGCACCTTTCCTTCTTGCGTTCCCCGAACACCCATCATCCAATCAGAATCTATCCCGGGAGGACTGTACACTTGGATTACCTGCAAACCGAGAGAGAAGGAGGCACATTATAAAAAGAAAAGAAAATAATAATTGAAACATTTATAATGATGAAAGGAATGGTCAGTTCTCTTTCCTGATGTCTCTAAAAGCAGGCATACAAGTAAACAGTATCCCAAGACCATCTCCCTTAGATTCTTGGTATAAAAGATATTTTAAAGTTTGAAAGAATTATTACTATGAAACTTCTACCTACAAATGATACGTAGGGCAGAAAAGCACAACTCTGGTACGATTTTGATTTGCAAACAAGATCATCAGCCATATGGGATTATCTGTACTTGATATTAGATCTTTAAGTTCAGTCTTGCTGAGGGATGGCAGGGAGCTCAAGCAGGAAAGGGGGGGGGAGGGGAGGGATGAAAGAATTAGTCAATGTTCCATGAAAGAGGATATTACAATAATTTTCAGCGACAGATCCGACTTGAAAAACCTCAGTGTGATTGAGATTATTGTTTATAAAGCATGTAGATGCCAATATGAGGCAGGGTCTACAAAGCAAGGAATTAGCCTGACTTTCCTACCCTCAGTAATCTGTAACAAGATGAACTTCAAGGTCTAAGATAAGCCACTAAATTTTCTTCTTTAAGCATTGAAAATTAATGAAGGGTTTGTGAAGCCATATAATTCCAAGATTTAATTGGGTAATCAGGTCTATAATTGCCACAATATGAAAATGCATTGCTCAAACTAAGGAACTTATCATAAGTTGGTACTGGTCTCTATCTTCCAGTTTACAAGTTAGTTGTTCACCTTAGTTACAAGCTTCCAACTGAAGTACTACCTTCGGAGTTTACAGCAGCTACTTGTCTCTGGAACTTTTAATACCATTGTTTACTAAAACAGCTCCTGATCTAAATTATTTCACTCCTGATCTAAATTATTTCAAACAACAACTTAAACTCATCTTTCCAGCTCCTATTTTGATTGTTCAGCACCATGACCAGATAATTTTCCTGATTTTTAGTACATTAGAAAGGCATTTATTATTATTATTATTACTAAATAGCTCCACTGAGATACATACTTACATGTATGTATAGCAATAATCACATATACAGAACCAAAGCAAATCTTTTATGCCTTTCCTGGCTGTTGATATGGTAATGCATTAAATTAATTAATTAATTAAGTTAGTTAGTTAGTTCCTTCCAACAATGCATCTCATTATCACAGCTTCAAGTTTCTACTTTAGTGATAAATGCCAATAACCCATTTCAAAAAGTAATATAATGCAAAATAACAATGCAACAATAATGATGTAATATCTATATAAAGCATGCATGAGATGTGATGACATTCAAGCAGTCGTAACTAATAAAAGAACATTTGATGAGGAATATTTATATGCGCAAATGTAAAGACTTAGAATAACAAAGGCTTGGCATTTTCAAGTCTTTTTTTAAAGCTTTCAAGTCTTGCGTAAATAGTTGCATAATTTGGCTTTCTTCTTATGTTTTCTAGCTCAAGTATTTAAAGGCGCTAAAGTAACTACTTAAGAATAGTTTCGGGGTAAGGGGGGGGGGGGGAGGAGGGGATCGAGATACATGGGGCATGAGGGAAAGGCGAGAAAAGGAGAGGAAGGAGATAGGATAATGAATTTCCATATACTACACTGCATTAAAAATTTTGAATGGTAAAGAAACTGCTTCAGTGCAGAATTTTACTTCAATATGTTTTCTGGCTAAAGTATTTATAGGGGCTAAAGTAACTACTAAAGAATGGTTTGGGGGTAAGTGGGTGGGGGGGGGGAGGGGAGATGGGGATGGAAATAGATGATGGTCAGGAGAGGAAGGAGATAGGATAATGAATTTCCATATACTACACTGTATTAAAGAAATTTTGAATGGAAAAGAAACTTTGCTTTCAGTGCCGAATTTTACTTCAATATGTTTGCAACTTTTCAGGAAATACAGAGAGTAGAAAATATCTGCAACTAAGGATATAAATAACTGCAAAGCTGACAATTTAAATCTTAATATTATTGTGGCAATGACAATTCTTTTCTTAATATTCAGTAAATCAATCAATCTAAGTATTTTCATGCAGAACTGGCAGATCTCTCTTGAAAATATATATAAACATATACAGGACATGACACCTTTCATCTGATCAATTAGCTGTAATCTAATATTTCAAAGTTCTGCTCTGCAAGAATTCAATTCATCTTTTGTGCTACATTTTGCAACATTCCTGCAAATTAACCAATGAGGGAGCAGAGGGCTTACCTCATCGGCTAAAAGCGACAATTCTGAAGGATCAGAAGCATCATAGTCATAGAGAGCTTTGGCCTTTTTGCGGTCCCCTTGTGGCTGGCTTTCCTTTGAAGGCATGCTACCAGCGGAAGGAGCGGAGGAGTTTGGCGGCAGAATCCCGCCCAATGAACCGGGAAAGCTAGTGAAGAGGAGTAGAAATAGCCATGTGGTGCGATGATCTGTACAGCAAGCATTTACACAGACGACGAGGACGAACAGCTTCACAGAGATGTGCGATTCCATACAGATACACACCAGCAATGGCTTAATACCATCGTGGTACATCTAAATTTAACAAGGGCAATATTTAATACAGTCCACAAACTTATATATATATTTTATATGGGAAAAAACTGTCCTTTTTTTTAAATCTTTTTTTTATACATCTAGGTTTCAGGAAGATTCTATTTACTTTTACTTTCCTCTTTCCACTGTGAAAATCATTTTTTTTTTATGATTTACTGTTTATGATCAAGATTGGGGCATCCCAAACATAGACTGCCATCTTGCCCAGACAAGACTGCCATCTTGCCCAGACAAGACTACCATCTTGCCCAGCACACAAGACTGCCATCTCGCCCGAACTAGACTGCCATCTTGCCCAGACAAGACTGCCATCTTGCCCAGACAAGACTGCAATCTTGCCCAGACTAGACTGCCATCTTGCCCAGACTAGCCTGCCATCTTGCCCAGACTAGACTGTCATCTTTCCCAGACTAGACTGCCATCTTGCCCAGACAAGACGCCATCTTTCCCAGACTAGACTGCCATCTTGCCCAGACTAGACTGCCATATTGCCCAGCAGACAAGACTGCCATTGCTGATAGATAAATGCATGGAATGACATTACAACAAGACTACTGGAGACAAGACCAACCAACGACACAGAATACACACATATCACAACCCGGTGGATACTGTAACAACAAAGACCACTAATTCTATACAACACACCACCCAACCATACAGAGCTTCTATTCTATCTACTGTTTACACTATTCATACACAAATTATGTTAATTCTCTTAATATATATCCATCTTGAGTCCTAACTGTTATCAGACTTTGTCAAGCTTTATTAAACATTAAACTTTATTTGTACCACCCTGAACTTTAAACTGCATGAAACTTGTTTAATCTTTAGCTGCTAGTTTCAGTTTTACAGATTGATGGGGTTCCATTCCACTATCTTAACATAACCCATTAATGTCACAGACAACTGCAATTTAAAAACGACTTGTGTTCATTGACTTTAAAAGTGCTGATAAATCAATCCATTAGCTAAAAGATGAACATAAATTATGCAGTGACAGGGCAATATTAATATTTAAAATGTAACATGTGTGAAGTTTGATGAAATTAAAGAAAGAGCTATATTGTTACCCTGGGAGCCAGATCAATTTAATATGAATAGGATTAGCATCTGCAATACACCACATTGTTTGTTCCTCTGCAGACTGATGAATGCATCAGTATAGTTTTGACATTAATTTATGACTAAACATACATAGTGATATTGATGTTATGTTACACTATTCCCAGAAACCATTGATTTGTACATGTTTACATCTTGGATATCAACAGAGTCAAATCATTTATAGATTTTTGTAATAAAAAAAATAAAAAAATGTCAACAAAGGAATTTTTCTTCACCCTTCAATATTCTGCGCAACACAGTAGAGAAATTATTTGGTTTGGCTTTATCTCTTTGCTAAATTCATAAGTTCTGTTAATTTCAGTTAAAGTAGTGTATGCATCCACATTTGACTTTATATTACACTGTTTTATGGAAAGATACTGTCAATTTGTCAAAGTTAGGTTTGCAAAATAGAAAAGGAGCAATTATGAATGAAGTTTTGGGAACTAAATTTTGTCTTTAATGGATTGAATTTATAGTAAGGACTCGTTACTCAATTAGGACTCATCAGGTGGTTACTTTAACCATATAATTCTCAGTTAGATTTAAGAGGTACTCAAAAGTTTTAGACGAATTATATGGCATTGTCAAAGTGAGGCAAAACTCCAAACTTCAACTCTATGTAGAGGGATTTATTTCCTTCATTCTATCTCAATTTATGATGATTTTGTTGTTACACATGTATCGCTGACAACTTGAAATGCCTTCTACCACCAAGCAATGACATTAAAAGCTCTACTGATTAAATACATCAGGGCATGCGTTGGCAGCTGTTGTCTGGCCGGAAGCATTTTGTATGAATACTTACGATTTTCAAAAGGGAGAGAAATTTAATTTCCCTCGGCACTGGGAGGATCGTCGGGCCTACAGAATGTTTCAAATAATGAAGGCTGACATATATACAAACGACAAATATAGCTAGAGAGAATGAATACGATAGGTCGATTCTTTAAAAGGTGACAACCACTGACAAAATGGAAAGGAACCAATCATCATAATAACAAAACAAATGATTTGCACACTTCTCTACATATTTTTTGCACACTTCTCCACATCTGTTTTTGCACACTTCTCCACAATATAATGTAGATTGTGTATAAATTTCAGAACTATAAACAAATTTCCATCAAATGTTTTTGTAAGGTTATGTTATGAAATCATCTACAGTAATCACAGCCTTAGATACAAATTAAAGGCACTTTAGTAGTCACTCTTTTACATACATTACAGTATAGAGTGTAGGCTCACAGATCATATAGATTTGCAGTGGCATGTGCTCCCTAACACGTTAGTGTACATACATTTCAGTATAGAGTGTAGGTTCACCTAAATGTCTATGAACAAAAGTTTCATACTGTTACCAATTGACCTTTAACCTATTGAGCATCTCTCCTCCATGGTATATATCTCTGAACTAGTTCATTAGTTACTAATCCACATGCTAATTTCTGGCACTTGAACTCACATCTTACTGTAGTTGCAGTATGATACTATTCTTTTTTTTTTTTTGTAAGTGCTACAAGACCAAACTGAACCATGACTTACTACCTTATGGTAGTCACATTAAATGTCAAAGTTTGAACCCAACGTTGTCTAAACTATCTAACTTTTTTGAACATATGACAGTGAATACGTGACAAAGATCACGAGAGAGTCAATATTTGTTGTTTTCATTTGTTCTGATCTTCAAAATATTGATAGGTTTATAATGATTTACAAGAAATTTCTATATTAAACAACAAACACATTTGCAACTGAACCAAACTTTCAAGCATTTTACATGGCAGAGGTTAGGTCACCACATACATTGAGGAGAGTAAAATCAGTTTCAACTTTCAAAGGTTCCTAGTAAAACTAGGTAGACAGTCTAATACACCTTCTGACATGATCAGATTGAAACAGACAGATGAAAATAAGCAAAGCGTTCGAACAAACTGCCACTTTTCAGAAAATGAATTTTGTTTAAATGGAAGTGCACACTGGGATGAATGTTCTATCTATACTTAATTCAAATTTCTTACTTTTTTCTTCTTCATTGGTATCACTTTCTCATGATTGATTTCCAATTTTTTTGATTGATAATAATGACTTACTTTCCCATCTGTCTCTGCAAGTCAGAGCAGAGTTGATTGCACTGGGAGTAATAGCTCTGTTGTGCTTCGATGAATTCTTTCAAACGTTCCAGGTGAGAGGACTGCATTTAAGGAAGTGAAGTAAACAAGAAAAAAAAATAACTGGATAACTTTCATGGGATGTGCGATTGAAGGAAATCGGTTATAAATGAAGACAAGGTTTAGTATTACGTGAAAAACTCTGTATGGTAGCAAATAGTGGAAGCCAGTATTACTGTATAGCATAGCATCATAACACAGTTGAATAGAGCTCAAAAATCTGGGACAGAAGAGCACACATAACTCATAAAATATTACTAGTTGAAATCTCAACCATTGCAGATCCTTTCTTTGCTATTTCAAAACATATGTTTCTAACATTCTGCATTACATCACAATGATCACATGTTGATAAAACTGACAAAATTTTAACCCTTGAAACTGTTCTTTGAGTCCAATTTTGTCAATACCTTCTATTGTCGTACGCTCCACCTTTAAGGAGAAGGAATGTATCTGAGAGAAACCGAATAATTTAGTATTCACATTTTACACAGCAGATTTGAAGGCTCTTATAAAATACTACATGTTTCCTGTGTACACAAACTGCTATGCATCTTTGCACTTGTACAGCAATCTTCCCATTTTGTCGTGCATTTTGTTATGTAATACCAAATAAATAAAACCCTGAGCTACAGTTCCACCGACATCCTAAACCAGAAAGAAGACATTAAAGCATATAAACTTTGGAGGATGGAAAATGAAAAAGACTGGATTATACCAATACCTAACTCACTATTACTAAGTGCTAGCAGCCTGGGCATTAAAACCACTGAAATGTCGCAAATTATAATACTGATTGATGTGTATTCAATCATATATATATGTGTATATGCTACGGGGCTTGGTCAGAAGGATAAAAAGTTGTGATCTGACGACCCAAACTGCATCTTTCAGATAATGATAATAACAATAGTTACATGTGCTGTGGTGATGCCCTCCAATAACAGCTTAGTGATCTCGTACTGACGGTCGAAGTCCGTCTGCGCCACACGAAGTTCTGCCTCGGCCTGAAGAAATAACAACGAAAATAGGAACATTTCAAGAGCTGATTGTCTGGTAAAAATATATAATGAACAAATACTAGCTGCTCAATGGAAAACTTATATCACTCACATTTATTATCTTGCTCTGTACTAAAGTTTTACTACTGTAGAATACAGTTGGGGAGTAAAGAATATTAAAATAACTTTCAATATCTTACCCATAAATCAAAGAAAGCAACAAAAAGCAGAAAAAACTCAAGACTAAACAACTATTTTACAAAAAAAACAATGGTCTAAAAGCTAAGCAATATGGACTTTGAAGCAGCAGACAGCTAACTGTGTGATTCAACTAAATTCAAGGAAAGCAGACTACTGTATGAAGCAAGCATAGGCAGTGACGTCACACTAAACAAGAACATTTTATGTATACATATAAATATATATATGTTTGGTTGGTTGGCGTCTATCTTGGCGCAGAGTGCTCTATGTCCGGTGGACAGAGCGAAGTATAGGTTAGAATTAGTTGAGACAACTTACTCATCAGATTATCAGAGTTGTCTGATGATCGCTCAACGCCTGAATCTCTGAGTAACAACTACTAGTGTTCCATTAGTCTCAACTAACTCTCACCTATATGTATATATATCTATATATTGTAGGCTAGTATTCCAACAATAGAAATTTGGAATCTTTTGTGAAAAATTAAAGGAACTTCAGATGAGACAAAACATACAGTTAAAGTAGGTTTAAACCACAATGTTCATGATTGTTAAGGTCATCGAATATACACCTTTGGGTTTATTGACATTAAATCCCAATTTATGTCACAAACTAAGAAAAAAGATGAATTTTGATTCTCACTGTTCTTACATTAGACCTGAGAAACTAATGTAACAAATGCAACGGTACAGTATGTATAACAGTATTAATTGCAGAATATCTGTTACGCTGTTATTGTACAGTACTGTACATCACATAGGACATGCGAATTGCTAAGAAGTGTTTTATTAGTTTAAAAAAATAACCCTAACCTGTTCTCTGTTGACCTTCTAACCACTCCCCCCCCCCACCTCCCCCCACTCCCCTTCATCCCTTCCTTCCATTGCTGAACATAAATGCCTTACATATATGATTACATGTAAACTTCATGGTGCATTTTGAAATTATTCCATCCTGCGTGTGCAGTGCAGTCAGACTTTTTAACTACTTGTCATGTACTAATTTAATCAAATACTGACATGTTGTTTCCAGCTTAATTTCAAACTCTGCATCCATTGGGATTAACAAAGCAACTATATGGTATGTTAGAAAGGCATATTGGACATTGACAAATTATAGTTAGCTATTGTACTGACACACTCAGGGTACTATGACCATATTATGAATTGCCACTTCAACCAGGGAGTTGTTATGGAACTCCCTGCTTCAACTAAGCTTTCTCAGTTAGGCTATATTTCTGCACCTCTTTCATGAAATTTGTATGTAATACATGCCTACGGATGAAAAAAAAAGCAAGCACTTCATTTTCTACAATTGTAGCCTACTGTATCTAATGTACATCCCTCCAAACACTAAACCCAAACATAACTCTGTGCATGAACATGAAATAGTTATTAAATTTTAGTTAGTGCCTATGTTGCATTTCTGAATATTGCATGATGTGTACAGTATGTGAGAATGAATGTGTGTGCTGTGTACAGTATGAAGCTACGCATTTACATGAACAAAGAGTGCTTATAATATGCTTCCCTATGATCATAGCTGCATATATGCCACTAACTATAATTCTTGAAGCCAAATGGGAACCGCATTATCCCTACAAGACTTTAATTAAAAATGATGGCCTTTCTGTGTAAATGATTTCACAGACAATTTTACTCATCGTAAATCAAGCACAATTGAAAATCAAGTACCTACATAAATTCCAACACAAACTCTGTACACATTGTAAAGGTGAAGTGTCAAAGGTTGTTATGTGACAGATTCTAGGACCATATTTACATTACAAGGCAGAAGTGAAACAGAAAATGATTCCAACAATAGTATGCCAGATAAGGACGGCCTAATCACGGTCCTGTTTAGTTTCCCAATGTTGACTTTCAATTTTAACAAGAACAGAAACTAAACATAGTCAAAGATTCATATCATTTCTGAAAGGAGACCTATTGTACTGCATTGAAATTTAATCATTCATGCCAGGTGTAATTAAAATGGAAAAACTTTGAATGAATTGCTACTGTATGTCCTAGTGCAAGTTCTAACATGATGGCAAATTGTCAAGTTAATCAACCTTCCCTGACTTCTTTATTCAATGTGTACCCTGTTGTGACTTTGTTGGTATATAGAGTGACCTTCAGCAAGGATGGGTTTGAGAGATTTGACCAATCTCCTGACATTCCCTTTCTCCCGGCCCCCACCTTTACCCTCCTCTGCATAGAGTTTATGCTCCCTTCATCCCCTTCCTTCCTTCCTTCATATTTTTCCTCCTCTATATACTGTATGCACCTTCAAACCCTCCCCTACCTTCCTTCATCACCTTCCTCCTTCCCTCCTTTACCCTCCATTACATATAATATATGCACCTGCAAACCCTCCCCCCCTCACTCTCTCCTTCCCTCCCTCCCTCCCTCACTATCCCTCCTTTACATGTAGTATATGCACCTAAAGTCCCAAACTAATATTGCTATAAAAACAAATGACACGGTCGAGTAATAGTACAATATTCTACTATGAGGCACTGAATGCACGTAACAAGATTATTTTCATCAATGTCAGCTGTTACAACTAACTATGAACAAATACTGTAATTATAACTGAAGTTACATAACTCTCTAAAAGATCAATAATTTTATTGAAAATTCACATTCCAAATTGTGCAATTAAAAACATACAGTAGCATACAAGAAAAGCAGAGATTTAACAAGTGACTGACAAACATATGTATAATAACATAGGGAATAGCAAGCATAAAATACATAACACTAGGACTTAGTTTCATCTCTGAAATATTCATGTCTGAATACTGACTGTATACTCTACATACTCACTCACCACTTTTGATAAGTTCATACTGACATCATACTGTAGTATTTAATTCATACTATACTTACAGCAGCACACGTGAGTATTAGAGCACCAAATATCACAGGTCTGTGTCTACGATACAGTACTCTATGTACAATCAGTCAACACCTTTGATAAGTTCATACTGACATCATACTGTAGTATTTAATTCATACTATACTATACTCATAGCAGCAGACGTGAGTATTACAGCACCAAATACCACAGGCCTGTGTCTTTGATACAGTACTCTATGTACAATCAGTCAACACCTTTGATAAGTTCATACTGACATCATACTGTAGTATTCAATTCATACTATACTTACAGCAACAGACGTGAGTATCAGAGCACCAAATATCACAGGTATGTGTCTTTGATACAGTACTCTATGTACAATCAGTCAACACCTTTGATAAGTTCACACTTTTTTTGACATGTATACTGTAACAGCCAAGAAACTGTTCCATATTAACAGTAGACGTGACATGGAGCACCAACATTTCAGACTACTTTGTTAATCATTACACATATTGTACTTGTAACAAACTCCTAAAACAGTTAACAAAAATATATTTCTGTAGATCCTAGACACAGTTTAGAGCCAAATTAATATCAGCATCAAATTTACTTTATTGGTGCATACTCTATTATTCAAAGTGTTAACTAGTTTGAAGTTAAAATCAGTTTAAAGATCAGACACTCTACCATAGAGTTGTAACATGTCATTACAATACAAGTAATTTTGTGGACCGACTATTTAAGTCGCTGAATCCTGTCACTTTACACACATGTATGCATATTATTATTATTATTGTTGTTGTTATTATTGTTATCATTATTATTATTATTATCGTTATTATTATTATTGTTATTATTGTTATTATTATTATGATTGTTATCATTATTATTATTATTATGGGGAAAGACAAGATGAACCTATTCAAGTCACATATTTATTGATTAAACCGTCATCTGCTACCACACAGCTCATAATACTGTGCAAGTAATGTCTATATAGTATGTATAGGTACAGGCATTTGTTCACACATGAACATTTTTGATAACTCTCTAGCATATTTCTAATGTAATTGAATGCAGTATAACTATAAACAGTAATATCACTCTCAGTGTTGTTTCATCACATCCATTGTGGAACTGCTATATGCAAGGATATTAATATGAAACTTCGACATACCAGCAACTTTAAGAAAATCGTCAAATTTATTGATGTGCACACTATAGGAGGCTATGCCATTCTCACTGTACCAAGATACAATTTACCTTGGAAGTATTTAACACAGGATAGATGTCGTAACTCACCACCTTCAGTACAGTACAACACTGACTAGCAACAATGTTGTTTTGGGAAAATTTGTCAGACATGTTTCAATTCTTTAACACAGTAGTGTAAATTTATCACATACTGTAGTTAAAAGTCCAGTTCTGTCAAAGTTGAACACATTGTTCTTAGACAATAAGAAACATCTTCCTGACATTCTACCATGTAACTTACAGTACATGTATGTAAAACCAACAACAGTGAAAACGTTCTGAAAGTTGCTTACTGTACATCTCTAGCAGTCAGGAATACAGACAAACAAGAATATTTTTATTGGACAAAACCTAATCTAGCATTACATATTTCAATGTAATGTTCATGTATTGTCATATTTCTTAACTGATTGGCTAGGTTAATTCCTGTTCAGCCATGCATCTAGGCAAGACTACATAGTCTTGCCTATGCATCAATCGTTTCATGGCTATGAAACCCAGATCACATTGTGAAGATACAGCATGTGACACACCCAGCATAACCATACTGGCTTCCATTAACAGCATGTGCAATGCCATACAAACAGTACTGGTTACTGTGCCTTTCTGTCAACAGTACTGGGTTCCTGCATATAGTTATCTTTATTATAATTTCAGTTGTATATGGAAACTGCTAGTCTGCAAAATGGGAAGTTGTTTAAACATTACTGTAAATTCTGCATATCAAAAATAGTAATTAAGAACTTCCTTCCCTTGGTAAGGCTAAAAATAAGAACATGACATCATGACTTTGCTTAAATTGGACAAGACATTTCTTTTCACTTTAATTCCAATTTTTTTTCCAGATGTGTGATATCTGTACATGTATGTTACACTAAGATTATTGAGAAACAATGAATGTTCTTTTGTAACAATTTGCAGTATTACAGATCTACTAAATGGACCACAACAGGTAATATTTAAAATGATTAAAAACATACTTTTCCAACTCCCCCCCCCCTCCCCAAGTCCCCATCCCTCTCACCTTGTTCGATTACAGAGACTTAAATTTAAAGAACTGTACATTGTTCAGGGATATGTGAAGTCATACATGTAGAATGTACACAAAACACCAAATTGTTATGGTTTGTTGGTTTTTCAAAGTTTGCATGTGTATTTATTTGTCATTAATTCATTTTAGGACTCCTCCCAAACTGAAACCACTAATGAATTATAATGATGTCACATGATTTACTGTGCCTTACCAACATAAAATAGCATCTTATCACACAGTTGAATTATTTTTCAAAAAAAAATCATTTTAATTTTAAATGAAAAAAAAGCATGTTGAACATGAATAACATGACAGGTGGTTGTGATACATACACAGATGTATCTGTAGGAACTGTTTGGGCTTGCTATGGATATAGATGAGCAAATACATTCTTTTTATTGATGGATATTCTTTTTTCTTTTTTTTTTTTTGGGGGGGGGGGACATATGTTTGTCTTATAGTGATAAGGTCATTCCTAACTCCCAATCATGAATATTCATCTCAGTAATATATTTAACATTCAAAAACACAAATAGTTTAGTTATGTTGATATCTAACATTCTGCAACTGAAACAACATAACAAATGAGGTGCTGTTAATAATGGGAAGGAGCTGAAAAGATAAGCAACTCATAAATGAAAAAGAAAAAGCTTTTATTAATATAAAAGAAGTCAGAGGGATCATTGTTAAGTTCCTTTTAGACCAAGAGGGATAAGGGGGGAGGGGGAGGGGGGAGCAGGAAGGGAAAGGGACACAAGACATTCAGCCTATAGAAGAAAGCAGTCGCCCGAAGAAACCACAATTATCATCTGTTGTTATTAATCTCAGGCTAAAACAAATACGTCCCATGTACTCTTTGACGATATAATGAAGCAAACACTAATACACAAAGACACAATTTGGACAATTGAGTTACTTCTGAATGCTTTACAAAATATTTACAAACCAATAAAATTGTAACTATGGTAAATCTGTGCCATACATGATGTACATGTATAGACACATGTATATTCTTATCATTTCGAAAGTTAACACCCTTAATAAAAGTGACATAATTTTTCCCAAATTAGCTCAAGTTTGGGTTATGTATACATGCAACTTAACATGTTAGTAATGAAGTTAGTACCAATTAACACATAACAAACACTTGAAAATTATCTGTCTCGTGCAGTTCACAGCAAGAAACCATCATATCATGCGATTTGGGTCACAAAAAGAAACAGAAGCAAGGGATAAAAAAATATAAAATGCGACATGTGACATGAACCACTGAAGCCACTAAAATCTACTAAATGGTGACCAAAACAAAACCAGTGAAATCTGCTAGAGACTTACACTTCTGATAACTTCCTCTATGTTCACCTGGTGAGATGTTAGTATCCAAAGAAAAGCAAAATTGAGAAGAAGATTTGAAACTGTGCAGTTAGAGGAAAGGTGACTGCCTCTAAATGAGGGGAATTCTGCAAAACCATGCATAGGGGTCATTCCAGTAATAATAATAATAATAATAATCATAATAATAATAGCAAGGGGGTCGGTCTAACTTTATCCTATGGTGTCCCAATGACACCATTAAAAGCATGGGCAGGATATTTCTATGTTAATATATAGTATTCTTTAAAAACCCAAAAACTTGACTACTGTAGTTTCGGACTTACAAACTATGACGCTTACCTGTCTTCATTCAATTTCATGTTCAAAAACCAGGTCAAATTTTTACAGGAAATTTATTGCGTGCTAAATATAGGTAAGGTTGATCTATGTTATTCTTCACTTCAAATCCCTGTTTAAATTTCGAAACAATATTTTAAAAGCAACAAGATCCCTAGCTAATGGGAATCACAGTAGAATTGAAGATGTAAGCCCATAAAGGTAGATTTGATTGGAAGTGACAGATGACATTGACCCTGCATGTGGTCAGTTTGTACGCAGTACGTGCTAAATGTTGTAGGCTAGGTAGTTTGGAGTGCATATGTTGAATGGTGACAGGTAAGAGAGGTGGGAAGTAACTAAAAAGAGTAAGGCAAAGTAGATACAGAATAAACAGTATTTAGCAAAACTTTTCATATTTTCAAAAACCACAGTCAAAATATATATATATGGAATGACCCACAAATGAAACTATGGGATGTTGGCTGGGGGGGGGGGGGTGAGGGGATAATTGCAAGCCAATTTTAACCAGAAAGATTTTTCAAGAAAGCTTGGATTAATGCTGCACACTGTAAGCATTGAAAATGTTTATTTTCCTTTAAGCAATTTTAAGATATGAAATTTGACATCACTTTATATATTGGATGCACACTATATAAAAACTACATCTACATGACAAACTATAAACAAAGATAATTTAATTCAGTTTATTTCCTAGCTGTAATTTATCTACAAAAGGACATGCTGAAAATAGGTGGGTGAACTTGATGACCACTGCATCAAAGAGGAATCACTACTGTTCTATATGGTTCTGATGAGAGTTTGACCGTGCAACCTTAGTCTCAAAAACAGTACATAACTACAGCAGGCCATGTTCACGCATGATACAACCAAGCAACACCCACAGTGAGTTTACAACCTTCACCTGATGAAGACTTCCCATGTCATTTACTTGGAAAATTAGAGCAAAGAGATATTCCATTGCGCAGAAGTATTTGCACCCGCAGAAATAATCTGAAACTTTACATGCGACAGCACGATGAATATTCAACAAGAATCCAATTATAATAATAATAAGCATACAATTCAATCTACAATATGTAGCTAATATCCCAAGAACAATAATTACATAAAAGTATTTGAGTAGTGCAGTTTAAAATGGCAAAATGAAAAGAAGGAGAATGAAGAAAAATATCTAACTTTATTTGTTCATGATGCAAGAACTATTTTTCCTGAATATTGAATGATGTGGGATGGGGGGGGGGGGGGGGGG
>JAIPMN010000964.1:0-48249 GCA_020650975.1 Apostichopus californicus | reverse complement strand
AGACACACCTGGCTGACTTGTAAGGATAACCGCCCTTCTGACGTCCTACATGTTTAAAATTGGCGTTTAATTTAATTATTTTTTTCTCCCTCTCTTTTTTTCTCTCTCTCTTTTCTTTTCTCTTTTTTTTTTGGCCAAGAGCAGGGGAGGGGTCCGGACCCCCTGGACCCCCCCCTGGATCCGCGCCTGTATTAACATTATATGGTTCTGTACATGGATACTATATACTTTGTACAGTTGCATTCATTCTTAGTGCTTTATGATGTTTACATAATTTCGCTAAAATATCGTGAATTTCTATACACTAGATCTCATGACAAATATTCCAGTAAATTATTCCAATTAGTTAAAATGTGGTTGTTTTGTGCATAAACTTTACTATTGTAATGATAGCATATGAATCAAACTTAATTAGTACTAGATTGATTTAAATTTCAAGCTCTGGCAATCTCTCAAGTACAGGCTAAGGAATTTTTAACTGTTTAATTACAGTATGGTACATTTGTTTAGTAATTGATATTGACTGTAATTAACCGATTCCTGTGTAATTGACGAACGAGTATTTGCAGTGTTCATATCAGACTGAATATGTCATCATTAGTATAGGCTAGGCTGGATACAATCTATATATCAATATGTTAGTATCCCACTGCTGTGACATTATCTACTACAGTACTGTATGTTAACTTGATCTGAAGGGTACATGCCTGTGATTAACTGGAGTGTACTTTTGTTTAATATTTACTGTGTCAGTTCAGTATGTAGGTAGTTTAGGCATATATATAATCAATGCGTCTCAAAGTTGTTAACCGTTACTTTATTTTTAATCGTCATGTGATTAGGAAATAGAAATAGACTGTTTGCAATTATTTAATGCTACTATAAATGTATAAACTAACTGTGCACTGAAGAAGATGTACTGGACATAATGTTCAGGAGTTGCACATTGGTTGGTTTCATTTCAATACTTTGATTACATTTAGCAGACCCGTCAACTCTCCCGGCTTTACCGGGAGACTCCCGGTTTTTACCCGAATCTCCCGGCCTCCCGGTTTCATATTCTATTCTCCCGGTTTTTTAATGTTTCATCACTTGCGACATTTCTGAAAATAGCCAACAGTTAAGTCCTATGCTTACAAATTATTAGTAATTCCCCACAGTAACGCTGAACAGGAAAGGCTATTCAGTGTAGTTCGCACAGACGGTCAAGTCTCAAGCTTGATGGGACTCTATTTAGCATACTAGCCATGAAGTCACAGTACCCAGAGTCCACTGTTCCCTGTTTCAAAAGGAAGCCTACTAAATAAACCCTGTAGAAAGCGAAGAGAGCTGCTGTGAACTACAACAAGAAACACTGATTGGATGATTCTCTCACTGTATTGCATAAGTAGATTGCTTATTTAGGATAATTTATATCATTTCAGTTGAAAACTACCAACCTCCCTATTTTCCCCTTGTTCTCCCTATCTTTTGGCCCTGAAAAATGTTATTCTCCCTATTTTGGGGTCAAACAGGTTGACAGGTCTGCATTTAGCACAGTGGAAATTTCCCACCAGACTGAATATATTAGTATAAACTTGTACCCAACATCCCCAAGGCTGCATTTTACAAAATTACTGGGCAAGTGAACCCTGCACTCGCCATTCGTCTCTAAAATAAGTTCATTTGATGTTTGAGACTCCACTTGCATTTACATTAGACCCTGTGTTTGGTAGCAGACCCAGAACTTGCTTATGATCACTGAAATAGAAAGTTGAGGTTTGATGTTTTGCTCCGAACTTTAACGGAGGTAAAAGGTCATTATGCCCATTCCTGATCAACCCTGAGCAGTTTTGTGTTAAACATTATAAATTTAACACTGAGAGCAGGGTCTGATCCTCTCTTGGTCTAATTTTAACGGGGGCAGGGGGGGTGTGGTTCCAAATTGTGGGGTCTAATCCGTGATTAATCCAATCAGAACCAGAGGAAATTCAGGCTTTAAGGTGCAGTTAGATGGTAATTAGACTGTTCTTAACCAGTTTATGAAAAGAAGGCGAAAAGGTACATGTTTATATATTGTGCATTACTTCCATGGTACATCAATTACTATATAGACACATGGTAGGTCAGTGGGCATACTGGTAATATTTGCTTTGTACAGTATAACATCCAAAAGGTATTAACCATCTGTTATGACCACACTGTGACAGTGTAACAGTTTTCAATGTTCATCTTGTGGTCATGTTTTTGTAATTAACATGGGAGTCGTATATATGTTGTTGCACACACATCTACCCTACAGTCCCTACTGCTATATGATATGTGAAGGGTTGCTATGGTAATGGAAGAAGAGGTTAACGCTGACATTTTGTGTGTTGCACTGCCTTAGGGTTATGGATGTTGTTTCTGATTAAAATATTCAACATATTAATGGTTCCATGTACAAAAAAAATGCAGATACATGTAATATTTCATATGATGTTACAGTTTGATAATTTTGCATACATGCATGTACATATGCATGTTTGCAATGTGACACCAGATTCTAGCATACTGCTCTGATATGCACAGAAGCTTGGAACATTTTTCTCTTTGTAGTTACTGTGCAAACTAAACGTACAGTTCATAATCATATCATTTGTGTTTTTTAGTTGCAAAAGAACAGAAAGGTTTTCTGTTTCTCGCACAGGTTTGTTCACTTCAATTCATTTATCCTATATACCTCTCAGCAAAACACAGTTGTTCAATCAAACATTTATTCAATTCTGTGTTAAATAAACTGATTGTATGTTTGATTAATGTTGCAAAATTACACAGTCATTACATGGTAACAGTAACTACCGTTAGTCAAACCTGGATAAAATATTAAATACAAAGGTCTCTGATGGTGAAGTCGTCATGACTTTGACACCAAATCCTTATAAATATATACGTAGCAAGATGAATTTTTAATTAAACACGTTACAGTATTAAGTTTTGTACGTTGTCGACCAGCCATTCAGTACCTATTTTGATCTAATTATGCTATACGTATGTGATAGAATATGCAATTATAACGTCTGTTTAACTTGAATTTACTTAGTTTTACTTTTAAATTAATTACCGTAGTTCACTTTCCTGTCTCCTCCCCTTTTAGCACTTGCATTTCTCTAGGTCAGTGGTTCACAACCTTCTTAAGCCTCGAACCAGCCAAGATTTTTGACATTTGGCTGTGAGCCATCAATCATTACACCCCTCCCCCCAATCCCCAACCCCACCCTCGCCTGTCAACTTTATCTTTACGATGTCACATAGTAGATTAATTTTGCAAATACAATAGTTGGCTCTGCCTTTTTGCCTTAAGTTTGTCCATCTTGGCTTCAAGCTTGATGGGACAATGCAATCTTTAGATTGGAACACGGAACTTTTGCAAACTGTTTAGTACACATAGAAGCTAGATGACATTCGAGCATCATAAAATGTACTTTGTATATCTTTTGTAGGCAATCGGTAAATGTCAAACGAAACGTTAAGCTTTTTCTGTGATTTCTGAATGGATCTCGCTACCCATCGAAAAATCGACCTTTGCGAGTCAAACATCGGATCAAGACCCATAGTTTGCAGATGGTGGCTTTAGGTGACAGTATTTAAAGATACAGTACTACAGTATATATCTAGGTAATTATTATATGCTGCAGTAATAGCTCTAATCAGGGGGCTGCTACTCCCTGCTCTTATAATATATACATATGTTATAACACAAATTTATGTTTATTGCACTTATTTCTAATCTATATACACATACAGTACTATACAGTTGTCTATTTTCAATGTTGTACTATGCCTGGATATGTTGTAGAGTAAGAACTGCACATAAATTGTGACTGCATTCAGAGAAACGGAAGACCTCAACAAAGTTGTCAGCTATGATTCATGACAACGTAGTACCTTTATGGTACTTATACACTCTCCATTTTGATTGAAATTACTTTCTCAAAATGTCAAGTAGATCAATACTAATTAGGTAGCTTGTTTACTCAGATGATTAAAGTACCCATGGTTAAGGTCGATCACCACCCATTTCTGTAGATGAATTAGTTGTTATTTGAAGCTTCATTAAAACTTTTAGATATAATTAACAAACCATAAATATAGTTTTAATCAGTTTCTAAAACTTCAATGAAAACTACTTTGTTTATGATTTCCATCATGTGCATCTTTTCCATAGTGATAACAAGGTACAGCGTCGTTGATTGAAAGTCAAACTATTCTCTTCGTTGCACGGTTTACAACTTTTGGTTTCACTCGGAGTACAGTAAGTACACACTGTACGCTTATTGATAGTTGACAGCTGTACAGTATTACATCATAGTCCATGCATGTATAGATCGTAAAAGCATCTTCAATTGATCAAGTCTGTCCAGCTGAGGGTTAGGTACGTGTAAATATAATGATTGCTAATTATCTTCTTGCAATAATTTACTTTTCAAGATAACAAATTAGGCATTAGTTTTATCCGCCGCCTTTGTATGCATGAACGGTTTTGAAAGATCAACGTTATTGTTTTGATAAACTTAAAAGGCCTGTAACTTGGACTGGAGATTGTCAACAGCTTAAGACTCGGCAATTAATTCTTTCAAGCCGTACAGTTTGCGTCGTATTGGTCGCAGTCCAGTGAAACAGAAATTTACCATCAAAGGAATGATAACATCCTCGTAGCTGCGTAATCTTGTTAGATTGGACTATTGTAATCGAATAAGAAACTACAAAAAAAAAGAAGAAACAAACAAAAGAAACAAAAGAATAAAACAAAACAATGGCATTAACATCAAGAATTGCAATGAAAACAGTATTACATTACAGATAATTACTTGAAATGTGTGGGACCTAAAAATTTCTGTAAGCTTGATGGATTTGATCTGTAAGTAATGCTAAGGGTAAAATGATAACTAGTTGTAGAAATATTAATTGTTTCGGGCAGAATGACATGTAAGGTTAACTCACAATAAGAAATGAAACTACTATGAAAGCAAGAATTATTTCTTTGTTGAAGTTTGTTCTATATCTGTTATTGTCTTAAAAACTTTTGTTTCCTTGTTTCCATTGTTTGTAGGTTTCAGTTTCAATCAACAAGGGAAACAAATAAATCTTGTAAATCTCTGTAAAATCTGAAAGATCAATATTTTGGAAAAGTTCATTATTGCTCAGAATTTCACTAAAACTGCTTCAAGGCTCCATAATGTAAAGGAAAATGAAAATTTCACATTAATTGTGTGTCGGTGCATTGTATACAGTACATACATACATTATTGTCACTCATGATCATACAGACTGCACAGTTTATGAATTTAGTATATAAACATACACAGTTGATTAATAAATTATATAAAAACTGTTTATTTAATTGTCCACTCAGGACGTCCTCTCTAGCTAACTATCCTGGATGGCATTGTAAAGCCTAGCTGTGCTATTGGAAATGTACCTGATTAACACTATTAATGTTGAATGCAATTTCTCCGGTACCATGACAATAGGAATACAAAGGTGCAAGACCAAGCAGCTTGGCACTTCACCACACAATGTACATATCACCATAAACAGAAGTGGAATATAAATGTATATACTGTATATATACATATATGTATTTATATCTATATATCTATATATGTGCAAACATTTAAATCTGAAAATATATAATATCCAAAGTCCAAAACATGGAAGGCAACAACATAATCTTTGCTCCATGTTCTAAGTTGTCTAAAGAAGCTGCATTTGCCACTATGTCTATTGACCTCTCTGTAGCTATAAATTGCCACATCCTTCCCAATAAACACATCACCCAATTCACATTCAATGCTTTGCTGACCAACATACAATTTTTTTCAATGGAATCGACGAACCAAGAAAATACAGTAAATTCCTGTTGCTCAGTAAATTGTTTATAAACTTTTCTTTCACTTTCATGCTTGTTGAGTCTGGTGTTGGGCATATATATCATGCAGTCACTGATTGTAACAGTCAGTGCCCAGTAGCCTGATGATCCTTACAAATTCTCCAGATTTCAAACTTGTCTTCCTACCACTAAACATTCCATATCATACTGTAGCTTCATTAATTGGCCTCTTTATGCCATCGCTGGGTCCTGAATCTTACACTGAGATTGTGGGTACGGTTTGACGCTTCACAGTATAGTTAATGATATAGTAACGTGTATTTGAACTTCATTGACTACACTTGGTTCTTTGTATGTAGTAAATTCTTTTGTTCAGTTATTGATTTCCAAAGGCCAGTAAACGAAATGTAACAGCTAGGTGACCAAGCCAAACTCTGCACCAAATAATTGAACGGTATATATACCAGCTCTACGAAAGTACATCTGTTAAAAATTGCTGCTAACACCATCAACGTTGTTGTATCTGTGTAAACTAGGTGTTGGAAAACGAACTTTGGATTTTTATACCATTTAGAATGTAGCCAAAAAAAAAAAATATTCCTGTAGATTTACTAGCTGATATGTGACAATATCAATAATAATGATATTAGGTGATAGTCGTTAAAAATGAAAGTTTCATAGATCTGTGTTAGCATTGACACATTAGGCCTAATTGTTGAAGTTTTTTGGCTATTTGCTATCACAGAACCTAGTTTTCTTGATCCGTTCCAAGTAATTTCCATGTTGCTTTCATTGGTGGAAGGAGGGGAAGGGGGGGGGGGTAGGGTGGGGTACATATGACCACATATCAAAACAACTATTACATACATGGTAAGAAATAAAATATAGAGATTTTGCAGTATAATAAAGCTGCCATGGGATTTATATTCAAAAGCTTCCACCTACAGTACATCCATTGTTTTAAGGGACTTTATAATTTTGATGAATGGCAGCCTGGGGTTGGGGGATGCTTGGAGGAGGTGGGAAGGTAGGGGATCAGAAGATGCAATTGTATTAATTGTACTAAATCTGCCTATTATCCTTGAAAGTGACTCTTTTACCTATTTTGTTAGTTTGTTCCTGTTTTTGCTTTTGCCTGAAATTTTAGAAGTCATTGATACAGTACAAACAAAAGAAAACCACCAGAAACATGCATGATATACTGTAAGTATGATGTTAACAAAATATCAATGAATGTCATGGTTTGATAAAATGACATGTTCAAGTTTGAAGAAGTAATTTGATGCAAAGATTAAAGAAAACTAAAACATTCTTTAACATTTTATGAAATCACACTAGTAAGTTGCTTCAAACTCACTTTTGAGACAAATTGTAATACATTTGAATGTTGTTATCTCAAAGAAGGTATAAAGGAATTCCCACTACAAAGTGCACAAATTCAAGTTGACAGCTAATTTTTTTGTTGTGTGCAATTTTGCATTTACTATAAGATGCAGCCTTGGATAAAATTAACATCACTGCTACCTTTTAGTTTATTGATTATAGATTGGCTCAGTTTAAATTTAAGTATTTTGGTTGATAGACAAGTTCAGAGAAACTGGAGTCAGTCATGTAGAGTTAGCACAACAACCTAAAAGTCGTTCACAATTGAACTGAAAGATAAAGAGTTGAAAGTACCTGGTGATGAGGGCTATTAAGGGATTGCATTGGGAAGGTATTAAACGTGATGAATGGTAGAATGACATTGTGCCTCTAAGACTTTATATCCACTGTTCCTTTATGTTTTCGTATGTTTAATGTGACCATCGCCACATACATGGTGGATGAGAATGTTATGTTGACATGGATTCATCACAACAAGGTGGATGAGAATGTTGTGTTTAACATGGATTCATTACAACATGGTGGATGAGTATGTTATGTTTGACATGGCTTTATCACAACATGGTTGATGAGAATGTTATTTTCGACATGGATTTATCACCACATGGTGGATGAGAATGTTGTGTTTGACATGGATTCATCACAACATGATGGATTAGAATGTTATATTTGACATGGATTCATCACCACATGGTGGATGAGTATGTTATGTTTGACATGGCTTTATCACAACATGGTGGATGAGAATGTTATGTTTGACATGGAGTCATCACCACATGGTGGATGAGAATGTTATGTTTGACATGGATTCATCACCGCATGTCATGACATGGATTCATCACAACATGGTGGATGAGAATGTTATGTTGACATGGATTCATTACAACATGGTGGATGAGTATGTTATGTTTGACATGGTTTTATCACAACATGGTTGATGAGAATGTTATGTTCGACATGGATTCATCACCACATGGTGGATGTCAACTCTTTCTGCACAAAATCAAGTTTCTCTTTCTTTGATTACATATTCTAGAAGCAGTACCAAACCAAAAGTTCATCAAAAACATCCTTGCAGACAATCTGTAAGTTGTATGGTCGCAATTTACACATCTGAGTTGTATGAGTTTCTAAGTACGGTACTAGAAACTGCAGTTAACACCCTCTCAGGAGGAGACAAGCAGAGACAGAACAAAAGGTGAGAACTGGGACTCAGTCTAGGGTGGGTTGGGGGTGGGCTCTGGGACTGTCCATGAGGAAATGGCAATTTTAGTTGTGATATGGTGCATTTTAAGTCATACATTTCATGTTATAAATATTAAATAAGGACTAAGTAGGTCTGCTTGTAAGCAGTGTGTAAATTTAGCGGTCGTCCGGTCGTCCGAGACGACCAAATTACCTGCCGGGCAACCAAAACTTGTCAAATCGTGAATTACTGGTTGCCCGGCGGACAACCAAAAACTTTCGAAAAGGCTGGTTAATGTTCCGTGAAACAAACGGAAAAAGACACGGAAACAAGTGTCAAACCAAAAACGTTAAATGACATTTCACATAAGAAGAAACTCATTCCAAACTCCACCTTCATCTAATAAATAATATACGTAGACGTATACGCACGTTCTATTAGCCTGAGGAAGGCCAAGCCCTCACATTGACATGGACCACTCAGTTCAAGATTCATGGTATTTTCTGTTCCGTCCGTTTGTCAACAAAGGCCAATCAGAGATCAGGTTTACCCCCACGGGCAAAGACCCCGCCCATCCACCACACTGCTACGTGCACACTATACATAGTAAACATTTGGCCAGTACTATGACGCACTGAAAATCAGTAGAGAAATTACCTATTGTGTACGAAAAGTAAGTTGGTACACCTCTTAAATTTTACGAAAGATCGAGCGGGAAATAAGAACAAAAATATAGAGGAAAAAACGGGACGAAAAATAATAAAAAAACACGAAGGAAAAAAAGTACATCTGTAAAAAACAAAAAAGAAAATTTCAGGAGAAAAGTTTCAGAAACAAAAGAAAAGTAAGTTGGTACACCTTTCAAATTTTACGAAAGACCAAGCAAAAAACTTTCGAAATATTCACGCGAAACTGGCATATTGTGCTAAATGCAACTAATATCATGTAAACAAGGCTCTAGTACACCCATTTATGAATAAACCGTAAGACCAAATCTGATGTTAAGCGGGGGAAAAAAGTATTTTCTAGAATTTCCAAAAATACGAAAAAAATAATATCCTACCATAGTTAAGTGTATAGCAAATAGCCTAACCACCTCGTCAGTTACGGATCTCACGTAACTACAAAAACACAACTAATTTTATATTGCGAAGTTAACGTTTTCTACAAGAACATGGAAACAATATTAAGCATTTAGTTAATCATGCCAAGTGGCATAAAACATGTGATTACAAGGTTTACTTTCATAAAGATGGCCATAGCTACTGTAGGGGCCTTGATATCGTGCTATGCGTGTATGGTATGGACTGTGCCTCGTGTATCATGGGGAATATATTGTTTTGTTCATGCGGAGGAGTCAGTTGGCTTGAGGTGTGTTTTACTTATCTTACTGTTACGGGGATATTTTACCTACTTTTCTTGAACGTCTAAGATGATAATTCGCATAACTTTACCGATCCTTTACTGACCGACCTAATTAATTCTAGTCCATGAAACGTTCCTTGGAAACGTGCCAAAAAATATTAACAAACAGGTGTTCGACAGGGCATGAGCTCACAGTTGTTTGGCAAGCTACCTGGGAAAATTCAGCACATGTAGCCTACCATAGTATTTAAGTAGGGTTTAACACTGCAGTTGTAAATTGATGAACGTATAGTGCAAGCTATTCATTGTTAATAGGCAGTCTAGAAATGGGGCTTTTCCGAACGTTGTTTGTTTCATAATATCGGAAGTTTTGAAAGTTAAACTTTTTAAAGATTGCAAGACAGATTAAATCTTTTTTCATTTTATAACATAGTATAGCTACTCTAACTTGTCATTTTAAAATTTTCATCAGTTTCGTAACAATTTAAATTCAAAAAGTTGTCAGTATTTTGCATCCTCAGCTGCAAGTTCTTTATCGCCAGACACGCAAAAATACCAAAATTTCCCGGGGGGTTCGCCCCCTGGAACCCCACAAGGGGTTCCACCCCTTGACCCCACTGGTTATTTATTTATTTTCACTGTGTTAGACTAATTTGCCAAGTTCCCTGTCTTCAATATGGGGCTCTAAGTTAGAAGATGTTGTAAATAAAGTGATGAAGTTGAATGAAATGTATCTTCTCCTTATTGGAGTTCCTTTGGCCATCCCAAAAACATATAACCTACTTTACATGTCTCCACTGCAGGACGACCAAAATTTCAGCAGGACAACCAAAAATTGGTGAGCTGGTTGTCCTGGGGACAACCACTTGAAATTTCTTAAATTTATACACTGGTAAGCATGTGGGAATGGGGCAGTGCACAAGCCTCACATCCCCAGGATCCACCCTTGCTGTATGTATTAATATCTCCCAACTTCTATATGTATCATGATCAATTAAAACCCACTTCCCTCATATTCCATCCTGCGGCCCAACTTATGCAAAGATAAAATCTTGAAAATGTTATGAGCCTGAAAGATTCGTTGAATATCTTATGTAGTGTTAAATGCAACAGTGCTGTCATCATGACAGTGTGTCACTGTACATTAGTACCGTGTAATTTTAGTTTGCAGTTAATAGTTAAGTATCTAGAATGATCCAGTTTATAAACGGACACCTATTCATGATTGTTGAAGATACTGAAGCTGTCTGACTCAAGTGTTGTATGGTTCAGTAACTTTCTGTGCCTTGGACAAGAATTGTGTCTTTTTTGTTATACACAAATTTGTTCCCTTTAATTGTGAGGAGACTTGATACCTGCAGTGGACAATTATAGTAGAGCCATGCATGAAAACTCTACAACAGGATAGCAAGTATAATAGAAGAAGTGTTAAAACTTTCTGATGATTTAGAACGTTTGCAAAGGTTATGTATTACTACGTTCTTTGAGCACAGCTGCACTGTGATTTTATCAAACGGCTTGTATATATCTCTTAACTTGATGATGTAACAGGTCGTGCCTTTGTTTCCTGAAAGGGAAAACTAAAGAGTCACTTTCACCATGGAGGTAAAAACAGTTTTACCTCCATGCTTTCACTGATCTTGCAAAATTGTGAGGGGAACCACGTATTGCAAAGTTGGCAATGACCATAACACGGATCGCAAAGTCGGTAATTACTATTACGGTTAGATTCTCTAGGCCGAACATTTTGTTGTCTGGCCAGGCAACAGGAACCGTCATTTCTTTATTACTAAAATCTTAGGGTCTGCGCTGTTTGTCAATCTTAGGAAAAACATTCAACAGGTAAGAATAAAATTATGAAAGGAACATTAACATATAAAAGTAGTATATAAATGTTGATAATATAGTACAGTTAACAAGTCTAAATTAAATGTTCAAATATGTTGTGTTTGATACATAAACCCCCTATACAAGAGTCCATGTACATGAAGCCTTGGTTCGTACCATTATTTGAATGGGGTCATGTAAGTTGGCTTTAAATAAAAACAAAAATGGAATTATCTATAAAGAAAATAACTGCTTGACGTATGAGGGACGCACAGAGTTTTTATGTATTCTGAAATAAAGTTCTCATTCAACTACTCAAAAATGTATATTACATGCCAACCTTACGCATGACAAGTAGCACCCCTGTAATAAATCTTACGTGGTACAAATAAATCAGGTCGCACATCCGGAGTCTATGCATGCTAAGTTCTTCAATACCGCCCTCATTTCCTTTCGGGGAAACATTTCATACTGTAGTTTTGAATTTTTGGGGGAGGGGGAGGGGGTAGGGTGACAAAGTGGGGAATATATGCATCAGAGCTGAGGGTGAGGTCAGTTGGCAACATTGCATGCCCCTATGCATGGCCTTCTTGCCCAAATGGACGGCCAAATGGACCGGACAATAGACAAGTTACACAGTTGTGTACTGTAATTTAGGTGCAGGAATTTAGATATGTCAGCCTAATGTCCCTTACAGAGACTTGGCTTGATGAAACCGTGACTGAGGATTGCGTTCGTATTGATGGTTTTTGACTGGTACGAGGAGATATGGGTAGGCACAAAAGTAGAAAGAGGGGGGGGGAGTATGCTTATTTGTGAACAAACAGTGGTGCCATCCCAAAGAATGTTACATTGAAACATTATTCATGCTCAACAAACGTGGAAAATCTAGCTGTTGGATTGAGATCTTATTTACCTCACCCGGGAATTTTCGCAAGTAATTCATCTCACGGTATATGTAACCAACTGCAATGTTGCAAAAACCATGGCTTATGATGTATAGGCAGTTATTCAAGATTTAGAGATAGCTTATCCTAATTTGCTTTTATCGTTATCGATGGCGACTTTAATCACTGTAAGCTGAAGAAAACTAACATCAATTATTACCAAAATGTACTGTGTCCCACTAGCGGAGAGGCAACCCTGGATTTATGCTACTAAAACATGAAGGAGGCTAACAAAGCAAAACGATTACTAAGCTGGGAAAATTTGACCATGACATGATGATACCACAACCTAAATATTTACTTCGCTCCCCGCTTACCTGTCTCCCCACAACCTTAGCACCGCATTCTACCGTGTCTAGTATGCCCTGGTAATCTTTTAACACTGTGCACCCTCACTGACCCCCAGTGTCTTACACCTCACTGGGGGTCAGTGAGGGTGCACAGTGTTAAAAGATTACCAGGGCATACTAGACACGGTAGAATGCGATGCTAAGGTTATGGGGAGACAGGTAAGCGGGTCACTCGTAAATATATAAACCAGTAAGTTTTATAATATCGACCTGATGGTCGCAGGCAGAAACCTAAGCTACTTACAGTTAAACAAATGGAGTTCTGAAGCTGTTGATGACCTCAAAGCCGCTTTAGATCCCACGGATTGGAATGTGTTCGTCGAAGCCACACATATGGTATTGATGAACTTACTCAAACGATCACCGAATATGTAAATTTATGTGTTGAATGTACAAACAAATCAGGTCTATTCAAGTAATAAACCTTGGATTGCCAGGGAAGTCAAATCAATTATAAATGAGAAGAGAGAGAAGATTTTTTGGACAGGGTGATAAGGATGGATTGAAAACTGTTCAAAAAGAGCTCAAATTAAAAGAAGAATATAAAGATGGAAAAGGGTACATACGAAAAATAAAGAGAGAAACTTTACTGAGAGCAGAATGAAGCAAGTCTGGGCTGGCATGCGATAGATGAGAAGCTATACACTATCGATACTAGTAAAACAATCTAAAATTACCTCATTCATCCATTGATTACTCAACTAAATCAGCTAAATACAACTTTAACAATTAGGTTTGATTGCCATGATTTTTCCAATGAAGCCGAAGAGCTACAGAATCGTTATCAAGCAGCAGGACGTATTCTTAACCATTTTCAGTCGTCACTGCATGCAGATGGAGTACGTCATGAATTTTCCAAACTCAATTCATCAACAGCTGCCTGCCCAGATGGGTTGCTACCTCGTCCTGAAAAATTGTTCCAATCGACCTGCCAATAACTTACATATTAATATGTAGTATGTAGATGTTTTATTGAAGACACTGAACTCTAGGATGTATTGTCTGCGCATGATGTACAAATTGAATGTTAATTACATTATTCTTGCCATGTTTTCAACTCTGTTATTTGCGGGGTATGGCAACATAATTTGGTATCATGGGGTGGGAATGCGAGTAAGGAAGATTAACATCGTATTGAAGGCATTTTTAGACAGGCAAGTCGTGTGATTGGGCAAAGTCAGTCAACATTTGCCTCGTAGTACCAACAGCTTCTAGAGGTTAAACTAGACAAAATTATAAGGGATGATGGCCAACCACTGTGTGTGTTTCTGGATAGAGCGCTTATTCCTCGAAGTGGTAGGATGTGGTTGCAATTGACCGGTACAAATCCACACTCCTCCTCATTTATGCTACAATGCAAAAAACTTCATAACCAAATTTCAATGGCTAGAGCTTGCCGGATTGGTACCTTTTGATAGAACTGTTCCGTTCTCTTGCAGTGCCCATTGTATTGTTTTAGGGTTCTTTGTTAATGTCTTTGTAATCTTTTATATTTTTATATCTTTTGTATTCTGTTAACTGTTTTATGCGAGCATTCAATAACCCCCTGTGGAGTTTAATAGAGTTGATCTTATCTTAAATCCTTTCCTCGTTGTCTTTTGTTCCAAAACAGTTTTTGTCAGCATGTGTAAGATACATTTGTGTCTAGATTGTGCATTACTTGAGACTACATACAGTTCTGTATCCTTGTACAGTAGCATATATCCTTGTACAGTAGGTATGTAGCAGAAGCCAAGCTTACCTACATTATATATTACTTGTTCTGCATTAAACTAGAATATGCTCACTAAGTTAAGAATGATTGACAGAGAAACCAACGTTCTTTGAAAATTAAAATATGTTGGAGGGATATTGCACGGGGAAGAACAAACTAGTGGCCATTGTATATACAGTAGGTATCATTAGCTAATGTTTCAGCATTTGGGCATTAAATTTGATAAATTTGAAACTCAGTGTTTGCAATCCAGACATAAGTCTGGATTTACATTTCAATGGAATCCGATTCAAAACTGATATTAACATGTGATATTATGATATGATATTTATATTAAACACATCCGTGCTGACCAATCTTTTCTTATTAATGCATATTGTAATGTCTATCCTTACAACCACTTAAGTAGCCCTTAATGTTTCATGAGTATATCTTGGCACGGTTATTTGTTCCTTAATGATTTGATTTGTTTGTTTTGTTTTTCATCTTTTTGCCAGCAATGCTTAATGAAAGACTTGGCTATGACCCTGATAGTTATTCCTATGGTGATATCACCCATTGCCCTATAGACTCAAGATACTATATCTTACAAACTGTGCAAACACGCACCCAATCTTCAAGATATTGCAAATGCACTCTTGAAGAGAGATTTTTATTGCCTCTCCTGTCTTTTGGGGATTTAATTGTTGCTGGCAGGGTGAGAAAGTGGTGGTACTAATATTCTACTGACCTCAATAAAGAGCTCTTACTTTATCATGTGAGAGAGAGAGATTTGAGTCCAGATCACAGTACTGTATGGCGAGTTAATATCGGCCAACATTTATTGACACTGTTTAGGACGCTAAGCTGGAAAAATATAATAAATAGGCTCTGTGTTACTGTGTACTTTTAGTTCACACTTTCGAAAGCTTTGCTTTCATTTACAGAGAATTTCAGACTTGTTTAAGCATACCATATATCAACCAAGAGGACGTCAGAAACCTGAGTAAAGATTTAAATGATGCTTTTAGAAGCCGGAAACAACAACAACATTATTCTTGCATGAAGAAGTAGCATTACTCTTAATGGAGGCATATCACTCGTAAAGAAGGGGTCTGGTGCTGCCATTCCCTAACTGTATATTCATGTAAGAAATAGATTTAAGTGTCTTTATAATTGACATCGCCTTTGTTTTAGAAACACTGTACTTATTAGAAAACATTTTAAATGTTAAAAATGCTTCAACGAGTTTGCCTTAACCTTCCTTAGATATTTGAAAAGCATCATGAATCTATAATTGTAAGTATCAAATGGAGAGTTTTCTTGTGCAGTGCATTAGTATCAAGAATATACATGTAAAGGAAAAACAATTTGTGCACATTTAATATTTTTTAGAGAAATTTACATCGGACAAGTTTTGTCTCGATATGCTCATCTTCCAATTGCATATTAGGTTGTTTTTTATGGGGGAGGGGGGGGGGGTAAAATTTTGCATTAATTATTCAATATTAAAATTAATAATCATTACAAAATGTGGAAGGCAATGTGTTTTTTCCAATTTGCCTTCAACATATACATTTTCTGTTTGGCAGGGGTCTGTCATATCCACAGTTTTTAGGTGGATATCTCAGTTCAATTAAATGTAAATTTATTTTGAGCACAATACTCAGTACTAAATTTCACCACTTGTATACCTGTAGGCAAGACTGTTATTGAGTGATCTTAGATATATCTACAACCAAAGTGTTGCCATATTAATGGGTATTATCATTTATTATAAATTACAAACATCCAATCCATGTACAACGATTTTAAAATTTAAAAAGTATCATGTCTAATTGTCTATAAATATATAACTTGAGACTTCATTTTAACTCCAGGAGAGCTTACATAATCCGGGACCATTTGGTTACAATTTTGCTTTATGAATGTATATTATAGTCGGTTTATCGTGACTGTAGCGTGGAGATATTTTACCCAGCTAATCTATTCACTGCACAATTGGGGTAACACAAGCCTGAATATATACCGTAGTATTCAGTGTGGATGGCCATGCAATCCTTTTTCACTTACAATGAAACAGGATAGGATTTTACTCCCGAGGACACAATGGACCATCCAGTAAAAGGTATTAAAGAAAACCCAGAACAAATAGATCACCCTTTCAAGAAATGCTGAGGAATGTCCTTTGAGATCTAAAAGGATAGAGCAAGCATCATTGTCATGCAATAAAACATCTATTGTATACCTCTCTGTTCAACCATGGAGGTCTGTTTTACCTCATGGTTCAACCTACTGTGTCCACAGCTGCTATATGGTTGAGAGGAACTTCAACGATCTGGAAATAATCAAGACTAGCTTTGTCCCCCCCTCCCCCCCTCCCCCCCCCCCCGAAACAGACTTTCTGAAAGTATCAAGTGTCATGGTAGTAATTTTAATTGATATGACCGCGTACCATTCTGTAGGGCGAAAAAATGACAATGGAATTAATAGCAAAGATGAATGTTAATACAGAGAAGAGATACTGCTCAAGTAATACTCATATGAGAATAAAGTTGATAGTACATGGCATTTGTAGAAAAAGCCTTCCTGTGCAAAAATGATTCCTTCCCCACATCTGCAAACTCTCCAGTGCTCTGACATGAACATGATTTCAAAGGTAGGGAAGGTGGGGGGGGGGGGGTGGAGGGGGAGTGGATTCTAAATATCCCTGCCTGATTTAGGTATAGAGGCAGTAACATTGAGGAAGGGCATCCTGGGCCCAGAGGAGGTGTCTGTCATTTTTTTCTTGGAAGAAATGTGACAAATTCTCCCTTTAATATCCCAGCCCTGGCTGACGTTGCACTCTGCCGCTGCTTGAATACCTTCCTGACTGAAAGCTAGTTATGTCAATGATTTCCACCCTGAGTTCAAGAAGTACACACAGTCTTCAGCTATGATGGCACATTAAGTTTATCCAACAATCTTCATGAGTTTTCATTCATTGCATATTTGAGGAACAGATGAGTACTTGAGTTGACAGTAAGTGACATATTTGCCTCCCTCCATATAGTAGCTACAACGTCTCAAGTACTGTACAGTGAGGCAGGATTCCTATAGTAACTAGTGGTACGTACGGAAACAGTAGCGGTGTCAAATTACGCAGCTACATAAGCCCCCTCGCAGATCACTGACCGATGAAAAGAAAGAAAAGGGGAGTGATCGATAAAACAAAACGAATGTAAAACATATAAGAAAATTCCTTCAGCGATATCTTGCTGGCCATCGGACGTGGCGTCCTGAGTGAGTAACTGTGACCAGAGGGACGGGATCGGCAGAAGTGGCTGTGGAAGTAGCTTTGTCGGTAGACGATGTAGCTGATTCAACTGGCGTTACGTCTGTGAGTGTAACCTGCGGAGAGTGCGTAATTTCATCCTGATCAGTCCACGCTACTTTTAGCAGGTCAAGTGGCACTGCTTAGAATTTTTGTCTACCACAAAAGTTTTGTCTCCTCGGGAGATGACTCGGTACGGACCGCGATATCGTAGTTGAAACGGCGGTTTGAACATTCATGGCATTGTTAATGAGGGCGCTAACAGTTGACGGAAACAGTAGCGGTGTCAATTTACGCCGCTACACGTACACGAGATATAATCAGTTTCAATTACAGCCAAATATCCGAAACTAGCATTCTCTCATCTGTTAAGCACGGTACCTCTCTCAGTTTGCATGCTTTCCAATTAACACTCTTATTTCCTTATTCCATTAGATCTGTAAAAAAATGGGCTAAAGTGGTTCTTGTCAAAAAACAGGAAACCTCTTTATCAGTTATGTCATCAGTGATTGTACAAACACTAGAGCATGCAGTGTGTGCTCCTTCAGTGATTTACAGTACCGCATTATGTAGGATGGAGAAGAGAGATAATTTGATATCAGCACAGGAGCATAATATAGGTTTACCCCCTCCGTCCCTCCTCAACTGGCCTTGACCTCATTTATTCCTGTGGGATGTTAGGTCTGTTGTATGAAGTCAGCCTGGTTTCAGTATAAGTAGGCCTATCTTAGTTAAGAAATACTAAAATCTATTAATTTTGGTGGTTCTCTTGTCCTATATTTCAGCTTTTAATTTTCTGATTATGGATTTGGTTCATTAGCAAGACTGAATGAAAATCACAATGCACAATGGACTGAATAGAATGAATACTTCCATTGTTCTGCTGCAGGACCTTCATGAGTACCATTTTCCTTATCCTAGACAATTAGGCACTATTGACGTAGGTCTGTAATATTTTTGACCGTACCTGTCACTATTCATGCTGAATCATCAACCCAGTCCATAATGGTTATGTACAGTACAGCTATATGTAGCTATACAGCTAAATGTATACAGCTATATGTAGCTATGAAGACAATATCATGTTTGCTATGTATCCATGTCAAAAGGTTCTTGAAGCAAAGATGATCAAATTATGGTAGATATGTATGAGCCAGGTATCTTTGTTATGTCTGGGCAGGTTGATCAAGGTCCCCCCCCCCCATTCCTTCCCATTTAGAAACATGCAGGCAATGTACTAATGTTTTATAAGTACTTGGTAGATTCCAAGGTTTAATAGGATCAATTAAATGTCACAGAGATGTTCAAACATGTTCTTAGAAAGGGGAGACTGTAATGATGCCACAATCACTATACATACTGTACACTAATAAGCCCAAAATAAATAAAAAATATTAATTCCAAAACCTCGTCGTGGTTTTGGAATTTAAGTATTGTATGATATAATAGCTAGCTCTGAAATAAGTATGCATTTTCTAAATATAATGCACAATTTTGATCAATTTCTAGTTTGTGATTTTTGGGGCTGTGCTAAAGGTTTTTATGGGTTTTTTCCCCTTCTTTTAATAGGTCTTTTCTTAAATGCTCACATATATGGTACCATTTAGATGATTTCAAATTGAACATAAAAATTTACAAATTTCAGCTGCTTTGAAGATTAAAATCAAGCAATATTCTGAAATGATGAACATCAGAAAAGTCATTAAACATGCACACATCATAGAGTGACCTTAATATCAGAAAGTCCTTGTACAAATTTCGTCAATTATTGATTTTTAGCTGTGTTAGTGCATAATTATTACCATCAAAGTGGGTGATCTTTCTAAATTCCATCTGTCCTAGTAGATTTCACAAGTTTTCAAGGTCTATGGTATAGAGAGAGACACGGGAGGAATTTTTTTATTTCTACCTCAATACAATTTTGTTTTTTAATTAAAAACTGGCATATTTATAGTAGAGTAGAACAGAGCAGTTTGTTCTCTACGTTGGTCTCTAGTACTTTGTCGGTGCGAGAGGACGATGTTTGCAAGCTAGTCACTCTGTATATTGACTGCTGCGAAATTTCAATCATGCCAAAGCCAAGGCGATCCGTTTCGTTTTCCTTCCCCGTGGAATCCAATGGAAGATGCAAGGTGAGAGATACACCAATTAGGACGTGGCGTTTGCAATACGTGCCATAATTAGAGCTCTATGTTGTAGTATAAATATAGTCTGCTGTCTTGTAACTCGCTCGATGTATTACATAATCTGTGTATACATCATGTATGGGACACGATCTATATAGTGCCTCAGTGTTAATGTGTGAAGCAGACTGTCTAGAGATCACGAGACGGAGCTAGAATTCATGATTAAAATCATGTTTTCGGAATCGATACTTGTCAATTCCCTCTCGATTGCCCTGATTCTCTACAGATTTTGATAATTGAATTTTTTTACATTTTTAACGCATTTTAATTAATTTATAAATAATTAATACATTAATTTACATGATATCAATATATTAATTTACATCAGATCATGGCATATTTATATGGTAATTTAATCGTGCAGAGCATATCACCCACTGCAGTCATGTGTTATGTTGACGTTGAATTTTCAGGCAGATTCAGATCCAGTGGTATTGGCCTAGACAGTATTATAGCAGAAAGCTAGCTTAGTAATGTAATAGCTTCATTTTCTAAGTTTTAAACACTGACCAGAGAGTATGTATTTGTGTAGAGAGGAATGCTATCATTTCAATAACAAGAGGTGTTGTAGTTCTGCTACATTTTGGACGTATATATGTATCTGATTATGTTTTCATATCTGTTTCATAATTTTGTTAACTCATTATCTGATATCCAGCTGCATATTCAATGGTCTGGCCTTGTACGTTCTACTTTGGCTTTCTTTTTCAGGGGGGGTGGAGGGGGGGGGAATTGGTTAATTTTTGGTGTTAGCAATGAATGTCAAAGGAAATATACACAGATTTACAAAATGACAGATCACATGCAAGACTTTTAAACTAAAATTTTCTCCAAGATTTTGCAAACTTGTTTTTTTTTCCATAAAGAATGGTGAACTTGATTAAGGCAGGGAATATGTTAAAGTTTTATATTTGCAATAGTTTCAAAGGCTCTGGATTTTACTTAGGAAAACAATATGTTTGCTGTGTATAAAAATCGGATATACATATCTTTGCATTTGTATATATCAATTTGACCATTTTGTTTAGCATGTTTGCAATATGATGCCAGATAACATATTCCATGTAAGGAATATTCAGATTCACTTACAACAAACATATCAGTATCTTCTAGGGCCTTTTCGTCGCTTATTTTCAGACCATACAGTATTGTTTTATAATAAGCATTGACCTAATTGTCACTTGGACAGTCTATAATGTTTTCTTTTGTCCACACAAGTTTAAAGTGTGTAAGTGTTGTGTAAGTTGGACAGGTTTCAAAGTAAGGGTTTCCATGATTTCTCAGTTCTTCAACTTAAATTTATTCCCAGATGTTGACCAAGGCTGAGAACATATATCCATAGTGATTTGTCATCTCTATAAACTATTCATATACTTGCAGGGTATATATATATATATATATATATATTAATATATATATATATAGTATTGCATATATGGTATGTTGTATCATGTACGTATGATATGCATTATGGTATGGTGTGCATGGTATCATTGTGGAGCTCTATGGTATGGTAAGGATGGCAGCATGGTTTGGATGGTATGATGTGATATGGTATAGTTTGATATGGATGTTATGTGGCATGGTTGCTATGTGGTATGGTTGCTATGTGGTATGGTATTGTTGTAATGTAAATGTTTCTAATTGTCAGTTGTGTATCTTTGGGCTTCAAGGACATTGTATGTGATCCACTTGCCATCTCTAATTTGTTAATTTGTTGTTGTCTCTGCAAAAGTTGTCTTTGATCCTAATGTCTGCTTTTTCCATCTGCTATTCCCATTCTGCCTCTTGTGTCAGCTATTCAGCATTGTCCCCTATGTTACCCTCCCATGTGTGGGATCCTATCCTCCTCAGTGAGTATACTGTATATCCTGCTTGCATAATGAAGCACTTGAGTATCTCCAGTTTACTTGGGGAAAACTTCAAGAGTGTGCATTCCAAGGTTGAATTGTAGGAATGAGAGGTGGAGAAATTGAAATGTATATTAGTAAACATAGTATGCACATTATGGCTATAGAGCATTTTTCCCATTCCTTCCCCTTTCAAGAGATAGAGGGCAGTTGTCCTATTGACTAGCTGGTGCCATTTGCTCGTTAGGGTACCATTTACAATCATTGTTGTATAGCGCCCTCTTCAAGCATCTCTTGCCCGTTAAGGCTTAATAAAGTTCAGAATCTTTGATCATTACTTTACCAGACCCTTTTACATTATGGGAAATGTTGAAAAAATGTAATCAAATGTAAAAAATGGCATCTTTAGGTAATTTAAGCACAATTCAGTTCAATTCAACTTTATTTTCTCATTCATACAGTAAAGTCAATAAAGGAACAAGCGTATACAAAATGATAGTACATACATATGAAGGTCACAACAAGAAAACAGACAAAATGAAGGTTGTTATCAGGTCTATAGTGATCAGCTGGGAAGAAAAACAGGAAGAAAAAGAATAAAAAACGACCCTGAAGAAACGTTAACCAATTCTGAATGGGACTAATGTTCTCTGACATAACTACTATTTACAACACAATTATTTCAAGTTATTTTAGAAGCTCAATCCTACAAATATAACAAGCTGAGCAAATACTTGAGGGGAGACTAAACCAAATAATAGTAGCAATTATAGTTTGTTTAGTATAATAATTTGCCGTTGAACCGTTCTATAATTCTTGTCGTGAGTTTGTACAGGATACTGCGATTAATTCAGTTGATGAATTACATGTACAAGGAAGCAGATTTCTGTAATAATGGAACACGGGTAATGATGAAGGCAATATGATATGAATATATCATTTATTTTAAAGCAGAAATGTTATAGGAAATGTCAAACTGATATCTGTTGAATACATCCCAGACTTGCTTGTGTAAGAAAGTCTGAGCTCAGCTGATTTTGCAAGATTTTCAGTGTTAGATTGTAACTTGTAAAGCAGAGTAGAAATGTTGTCTGTGCCATATATACAGTACCTCAATCACATCTAGGCAATCCTATACTAAATGAAAGATTATTACTTGACTTCCCTCATCGCTCACAACCCGGGGGGTAGGAGTCGGGGGGACACTAGGGGCACGTTCCTCAACTTTTTTTCCAAAATAGCAAATGTGCCCTACTGGCAAAAAAATGTGCCCCTTTGATGAAGAACTGTCTTTTGGATATCTTAAGCCTTTGTTAATTTTAATATTTTATTTTAATTATTTATTTTTAGTCTGTACATGCTAGTTTTAAAATGCCATCCCATTTCTTTTTGTAGCACGGTTAACAATAAACACTCTCAATAAATAGTATTGATAGCATATACTAACACATCTCATATATATTTAAGTGATATGGCGGGTGTGTATCGGTTTATAGCCTAACGAGTGGTGGAATGAGAAAGTGCCCCTCTGATGTTGTCCCCCCCCCCCACTTTTGGAAGCTCCCTACCTCCCTGCTCACAACCACAGCACTCTCACACTACCATGCCTCAGGATACTGTGCCAGTATCTGTAGGACCTCAGGAGAGAGAGTATTATCAGTAGGAAGAATGCCCTAAATGCGGTAGAAAATTATGATAAAATTGAGTAAAGATTAAATTTATAGCTATATATAAATCATTGACATCCAGAAGCTTGAAAAAAAAAAAGATTTTGAGGTATGACAAAGGTTACCAGTTCATTCTAGGCACGGTAGAACAAGAGTGCTGAGGTTGTGAGGAGACAGGTAAGCGAGGATCAAAGTAAATTTCGAAACCAGTAAGTTTTGAAATATAACCTATACTGTATATGCCAGATTTTTTTTTATACGATGTGTAGATATATGATGCAAGATTGGAACCTTACATTTGTAATTAGGGTTTGAACCTTTTGTTAAAAAAAAAAATAAGTGGATCAGCATTAATCAATGTATTTTAAAATTTGTTGAATATTTTCAGGGATTATGAGTTGCAATACAGCCACTTGACAGTACTATAGTTGAAATGGAACAATTTTTTTGCATAATACAGTAGGGTGGATTTGTTTACTTTTATGTAATTTATCTGAGCTAGAACTGGTTTGATACAATTGGTAAGTCAAAATACAGCATTTATATCATACATCTGAAACTGTTCTCCTGCCAGTGATGGTAATATGATACGTACATTTCTATATCGTCTCATTGCAAAGGCTGGTCCTACTGACTGTAATCATAGGCACATTTGCTGGTATATCTGTAAGCCATCCTGATAGTGTGTATACCCGTCAATATTTCTCCAAAGTGCCACATAAAAGGAGTATGGAAATATATGCATTCATGCAGACTGAGGCTTGAATCTCATACAAATGTTAATATCCACAAACAGAAATCTGACACGTTGTAATCAACTATTCATGAAAGAAATTTCAATCTGAAATTTAATTCTTGATAAGCCCTGGAATTGGCAGCAGGCTTGATTGGCAAATCTATAAACCAATGAAACTAGTTTAATTTGTGGGATTTTAATTTTTCATTGAATTGCCAATTCCATATTTTTGTGAGTGAAGGTTTAATGGTGTGCGTTTCTGTGTGGTGTGAGGGATAATGGCAGGAGGTGAGGTGTGGGGTGAAGGGGGGGGGGTGATAGGGAGAGATGGCTGAGGTTATTTAGAAAAGTCTTAAAATTAATATTCAATAAACCTAGAGAAAAGTTGGCATTTGTTTTCTCTTTCCGACCATCACAGACAAATCAATTAACTGTGTGCATAACACAATTCTATCCATTAATGGTCTCGGACTTTGTGACACTTCATTATTATTTAAATGAAGCAGTCTCTCACTGTCAGTCTCCCTGATCTTATTTGAATAACTTTGTATGTCAGGTGGACAATATAAATAGACAAGCAGAGCTAGAAAATTCCTTTCAAGCAATCTGAACCAGGTTCACTGGTAATTCACTCTCCTCGCAGTAAAACACCATGCAGAAAAAATCATCAAAATCAAAACATTTATAAAAAATTTGTAAAAAAAGCTGAAATTAATTAAAAAATATATAAAAATGGAAAATTGTCAGCAGGTTCTTTGACTTCTCATTTCATTGTCAAGTACCTCTAACGTATCAGAAGTGTTCGGTCCTCCAATTTCCGAACAGCTGCTATCGAGAAATTGTCAGTTTTCTACTAGTATATTAGTTCTGTGGAAATTCATCAGTGTTTTCCAATACTGTAGACTAGTAGCCTACGTCATCCCAAGAAGGACCAGTAATATATCCTAAAACATCTCGGCCTTGTTCGTACCGTTACTTGTTTACATGTCACAGTCTATCAACAACCAGTATGGGATAGTGCGTAACCCTGGGTAACAGTGCATCAGGGGACACGAAGTGTGCATGTACAAATGTTGGTAGCAATGGACATAAATGCATCGCCGTGTATTCAGCTGTTTATCATCAACTTCTCTCCAGCTGAACATTTGCTACAAACTTAAAAGATGGGATTGCGCATTTCGGTACACAATCAGATACAATTTCAAAGCAGAGATGTTTACTGTATACTGTAGCTACAGCCTCGAGTAACAATTTGTAGCTAAAATGTGTAAACAGTGTTTTGCTCTTTTTTTCCTTCTTTTTTGTTGTTGTTGTATGTTTGGATTGTTATATTTATTAATAGTGTTTTATTAAATATGAATTTAAATTGATATTAATATCATACATATGCTGTTCTTTTTAATCCATATAGTGAAGAAAAGCATAAATTTATCAGTAGGAGGGGAGGGGAGGGGGGGTTGTCATGTGACTAGTTGATAGTTAGGATCCAAGAAGAATAGCTTTCCTTTCAGTTTTTTCTTGTCTTCTAGTTTTACAGTTTAAAGGGCGAATAATTAAGGTTCTTTACTTTCACTCTCTCATTCTTTTCACGTTTTTGTCATTTCCTCGTCTGTTAGGTATCTGAACATGACGATGCGAGAGCTGTAATGGATGACTCAGAGGAGGCAGAATTCATGGAGGATGGAGAAGTACTTTATCCCGAGAAGCAGAAGAAGAAGAAAAAAAGGAAGGCCAAACTATGGGGGAGCTTGAAAAATCTGAGCAAGGTAGCATCTAGTCATCACCATGTGAAGAAGGAGAAGAAAGCCAAAGAGAAGGAAGGCGCAGAGGTACGGAGGAGGGAGAAAACGTCCAACAGGAAGTCGTCGCAGACGAGACCTCTGTCGTCTCTATCGGCAGACGGCATCAATCCAAACTTGTTGATGCCCCCGACGATTGTGCTGTGCGACAGTTCCGATTCAGACGACCAGGAAATTCACGGTATGAAGAGGAGCAGAAGCGAACAGAGATTGCCGACCTCCGCTGGCCTGGACGGATACAATAGCTTCGATAGGAAGGTAAGAAAAGGAGATTTTATAGACGATTCTATGGAATTTTCTCATCCATTCCTCCTCACCTTACTTGTCTCCGTTTTAAGATGTTGCGGATGTTTGCAAACTTATTTCAGATCTGTTTCTTGTCTCCCACTCAACATATAGACTCCACTCATCTAACATGTTATGATTGGTAACATTTAACCCATGCAGTCCTCCTTGCCCCCCCCCCCCACCCCCACTCATGGACTTCCTGTTTCTTTTCAATCAGCCGTTGTGAAGTACCTTGGCTAGTGTGCTTTTGTGGGTTTATGTCCTTTTCCAGTATGTATTAAAAAGAAAAAAAACTGTTTTATCCAGACCTTATTTATATGAATCTTGAATTATCCAGCTCAGTTATGCAACCACCAGGTGCAGCAGGTGGCATGCGCCTCCCCCTCCCCCAATTTTTTTTTTTTTTTTCTCTTTCTCCTTCAAAAGTACTACAGTACTTTCATAAATAAGAATTGCCATGTTTTACATAAGAAAGTACCCTTTCTTCAGTTTGTAATTTAAGTTCCCTTGTTTTTACTTTAAAAAAAACTGATCCTTTTCTAGTTTAAAAAGTGCCCTCTTTGTTATTCACAAAGAGCCGTTCTGTTGCAAAGTTTTCAAATATTGGCATTTGTGGTAACGAATCTGCAGGGGATTAATTTCATTGACAAGTTTTGAGATGACTTTGTTGTATTTCCCAGTGCTGCTCCTGGAAGTCTGTAGCCTCTACGAATTTAACCCTCTTCCATTGCCCCCAACCCTCATCCATATAGGATTGAACCCTCTGCCATTGCCCTACCAGTCATCCATATAGGATTGAACCCTCTTCCATTGCCCTACCAGTCATCCATATAGGATTGAACCCTCTTCCATTGCCCTACCAGTCATCCATATAGGATTGAACCCTCTTCCATTGCCCCCACCAGTCATCCGTATAGGATTGAACCCTCTTCCATTGCCCCTGCCAGACATTCATCAGGTGTCCTGATTATCAAGGATTCTATTGAAGTTGGTTTCCTATTTCGATGATGTCTCCTACTCGCATCATCTTATGTATCACAAGGAAGCACTCCTTAAAAACCATAGTCCATTTGCATGCAGCAATGCCTCTAAATACTGTACAATTGTTTGTGGCAATTGCATGATGCTTGATCCACCTGAAGCCTGGGAAAAAATAAAGAGAAAAGCATTATCGACAAAGGCATTAAAAAAACTAGGTCCCACTTCAGCGATTCTATGCTCCTTCAAAAGGTTCTTGACATATATCTTTGAATGCCAAATTCTCTTCTCTCTATTCACGTTAAGACATTATTGAACAAGATTTCACTCTACAAATTTTCCCCTGTTAGTCCTGCTTTTGAAATTAACATAAATTTACATCTCGGGTAGCAGATGGGTTTTTCCAGAAGGAACCCGTCGAAATCATGTTACAGGGAAAATATTTTTCCTGGAAAGAACTTACATTAAAAGAACTAGTTGATTCTATAGCAATGTATAATGTGCCATAAATAAAGCCTGCAGGTGGTTATATGCTCCATTGCTGTAAAAGATGTTAAAAGAGGCTAATAATGGGTGCTTTATAGCTGCATGGTTTAATATGGAATCATGTGACCGTTGATATGTTTCAACCAGGGGTTAGTCTTCAATCACTATAAAGTGAGTGACTAAGCTTCAAATGAGCTGATTTGTTTTTTCTAAAACCTGAACCTCAATTGATAAATTAGACTTTAGGCCTACTACTGTCAAACATGACAATTAAGTGAGGAGCTCTAATGGTTTCTTTAAAGATTTGATAATTTAAAGATATTTTACTTTCACTGTATATATTTGCTAAAAGTTTGCATAAATTGAAGTTACTGTGTATCTAAAGTCTTGAGAAAGATCTGTTAGTATCCATAGCAACCATCCACAATGTAGTTGCTTTCACAAAGCAAGTAATTTCCAGAGTGAATCAAATTGGATGTGAAATATATGGTTCTGCAAAGTAACCATTGGAGTTTAATTGTCTAAGTGTAATCGAATCTTGCATTTAAACAAAGAAGACAACCAACGAAGAAAGGGGGTATGCCTTGCCCTTAGATCATTCTCCAGGAAGAGGTACCTGCGGAGGGGGAAGGGGTAGGGAAAGGGGAACCTTTCAATCTGAAATGTCTTTGGCACTAAGGGTTAGCCATAAACATTATTTTATTCAAAACAAAGCATACAGTGGTAAAAAGAAGCACACTCACATGGCTATTTGATATTTTTTTACCAATGTTTTATTTTTAATGCACCAATATTTCAGTGTCTGCGGATAGTGGCCTCTCATGCCCCGTATTCTGAGAAATTTTGTATCGGCCACAAAATAAATCCCAACAACCATGCAAGAAGTGACACAAGAGGGCACCCAAACACTGTGAGATGAATATAAATTTTATGTGCCACCTTTGGACTAACATGATCAATACCTCTGTCAAGTACAACATACTTTTAATAGCTGTGTTAAGGTTTGCTTAATCAAATACAAGCAAAACATTGTATCAAGTAACAGCAGTTAAACAGGTTACTCTTTGTTTAATGTAGAGGAGGTGTTAAATTGTTGATTTATCATGCTTGTAGGTTGCAATACATAATACAACAAACCTGCATGCATGACAACCCATAGTACTGTCAAAAACGATTAATATAGTGAACACTGGCATGACAATTGGAAGGGATAGCTGCATTTGTGTTGGAATAAAACGACAATATTCACCTACAGTAGCCAGATCTTCTTGAACATTAATTGACAGTGTGACATTTCTTCTGGAAGTATAGTTCATATGAAACAATTGGGATTTCCATATAAAATTTCAGAGCTTGGACATTTTTTAAACTGCTTCATCTTTTGCAGGAGTTACATTTATTTTTTTGGATAGAAATTTATGGTTTGTAACTTTTGAAGCAGGTTGTATGTGTTTTGTAGCCAATTTGGCACAACATACCTACCATCACTCATAATTTTGGAAGGTTGTATGCATTCATCATCAATTGAATTTTAATTGACGAGCACTCAATGATTAGTTCGAAAACTTTCTTGCCCTGAACATTTTTCATAGTTGTACTAATTGCATTAAGAAACATACAAAGGCCAAATTTTCAAATTAACGTCACAGTTTGTTTGCTCTTATATTTTTTGCTATTGGAAGTGAAATTTAAATTACTTAAAGGCATTGAAGACTCGCCCCAAACCGCCTGCCGTGCTCTGAAAAAGTTAACTTTCCGTTGCTTGCAAATAAAGTTTTCGGCTTGTTGCTACAAAATGAAGACAGTAATGAAACGTGATACCTTGTTATCTTTAGCTGGACCTGAGATGTCCATCGCTGTATCGTTTTTACACTGTGCTGTGGGTATTGACCGCAGCTGTATGTACTGACTGTGCACTAGTGTCTAATTACCGACGGTAGCAAGCTGTGTGCGTATTTTCTGGGATCGATGGTGGTGTCTAACACTTATGTTACACCTCATTCGAAACTAGGTCAGATTACCGGCATTAGACGTTTCTTGTTGCGCGAGTCTTTATACCCTTTAAGCTGCGGTAGTGACCTGCACTGATATGTGGCTTTAGTATTAAAGTGTGTGAAAACATCACACTCAAAAGCGGTTACTTCAAATAAAAAGGAACATAAAGAAACAAAAATAAAACCCATAGATAGATGTCTAGACCGCAGAGAGAGAGACAAAATAGTTGTTCATTTTTTAGTGTACTGTCTGATCAAAAACACTTGATGTAGTCAGTTTTCAAGTTTGATGGTACTGACTAACGTTTTGGAGTTCATGAAGTCAGATTTCATATTTCTTGGGAGTTATTTTGACTCTGCAGTTGTCAACAATGGTTTGAAGAGGCTGTGGAGTGCTCTTTCAAGACTGCTAAGTGATCAGTTATTTCTCAAACCAAACCAATTATCATTGATCCTTGAAAAGTGTATACACCTAGTCTATATCAACATGCTGATATTACCATTATGGTGTAGACAACAAACCAAAAAGAAACTGCCTTTATTTATCAACTACCAATAAAAATCCCTGAGAAATGTTTGCCTTAGAAAAGGTCAAACTTCCTTCCCTGTTAGATAAATTTAACTTTTAAACAGATTGGATATTAACCACCTAGCTTTTTAAAGAAGGAGAGGAACTATAAACAGTGCGAACACTCCAGATTTTCCATGGAACGAACATACAAGGTTGCCATGCTATTCGTTTACTTTTGTCAGAGATAAACTAAAACAGAGAGAGATAGAGAGAGAGATGGTTTGTACAAAGATTTGGATTTTGTATTAAAGAAATAAGATTTAGGCGAGAGGTTGAGCGGCCATGGAGGAAGTCAGCCAGGAGGAGACTCAGGAACCTCCTCCAGTTACTTTAAGGAGAGACAAGAAGAAACGACACAGCAAACCTGAGAAACGTGTTTCATTTGGCGGGGAAGATAACAACAATGTCAAAATCAAGAGGAGGTGGTCTTTGCAGCACGTAAGCCCGGCTATCCTTACAGTACCTATTATTACTATGCAAGTTCCATCCATTCTATAGCTTAGTGTGTGTACACAATGGTCACTCTCTTTAAACAGCTCATGAAACTGGAGATCAACTCGTTTACTCGACAAATACTGACACAAAGAGTATACAAACTGAATGATTATCACTGGCTTGATTTTTGTCACAAAGTCCAGCCAGATCTTCCAATTGGGTTGCAGTATATATATATTTTTTGGGCTTAATTGTGCGTTCTATTGTACAAGAATGGCACTTGGTATTAATAACAGTGTAGATTGAAGTACAGCCAAAGAAAGCGCCACATTTTCATTGCAGTTATGAAAAGTATCACCAAAAAATAAATGAAAGGATGAAGCAGAGATTTATTCCAGTAATTTACCAAATTAATTATTCTTGTGTGACAATCAAGACATAATTAAAAGAGCAATTGATTAAATGTTATCATAATTGTTTAAAAAAAAGATCCACTACAATTAGAACAGTTACATATTGTAGAAATCCTAAATCAGTGATTAGAAGAGTTACATATTATAGAAATCCTAAATCAGTGATTAATTAGCTTAAATGTTGTCCTTATTAATATCCACTGCAATTAGAAGAATTACATATGATAGAAATACTAAATTAGTGATTAGCTTTGTTATTGTCCAGGTACTAATATCCACTACTATTAGAAGAGTTACATATTATGGAAATCATTAATCAGGGATTAGCTTGGTTGTTGTCCATATTAATGTTCCCTGTAATTGGAAGAGTTACATATTATAGAATATTAAATCAGTGATGAGCTTGGTTGTTGTCCATATTAATATCCACTGTAATTAGAAGAGTTACACATTGTAGAAATCCTAAATCAGTGATTAGCTTTGGTTATTGTCCATATTAATATCCACTGTAATTAGAAGAGTTACATAATTAGAAATCCTAAATCAGTGATTAGCTTGGTTATTGTCCATATTTGAGCTCTGAAAATATCTGTGCAATTAATGGTCGGTAATTGAAACTCTCTGGTGGTATGATTCTGACTATAAATAATTCTTGGACAATTCTATTTTTCAAATTTTTTTAAGTTGCTATAATCAATCAGGTTTAACTGAGTGAAAAAGGAGTCACAAAGTCTTAAAGCTTCAAGTCTGCTTCATCAATGTCCTGACCCCAACATTGAGCTCACAATTAAGATTATCCCATCCTCAGACAATAGAAACCCAGCGCAGTCACTTGAGACATACTTTCCTTCCCATGTGCGTGAAAGGCGAAACTGCACTTTGTCACATGACTGCAGCCTGTATCGATTGGTCCATTTAAACAAGGAAGGAGGATCGCACTCTTGTGGTTCGTGTGAACGTGCTTCTACACACAGATTTCTAAATTGAAAGTCTTTTCACACTGATTGATCCAATTTAAATATAGGTCACATAATTTCACAAACCGTATGTGGGGACCGAGTCGACCGTTATCATTTCGTCTAATTCGTGCAACACTCTCCCTATTGATCACCTTCAACAGTATGTGTTTATAATTAAAATCTGTAAGAAACAAATTTGTATATACCCTGTATATCAATTAACAGATTATTTATGTTTTTGACTTTCACATGTAGCCCATTAATAAACTTAATTTTGTTTTAAGCTAATTCTTAAACAGCTAGGGAGAATGTATATCTAATCAGCCCAGGAATGTTCCACTTTCTGTGCAGTTGAGTTTATTCGAAACTGCCGAACTGGAAGAAACAATCATAATACAAATGTCAATATTAAGTGGCAGTGTGAGAATTGTCATTTAATTACGGACTACGAAACACAACGACACTGCACTGGACGTTAGACATCTGTCTCAGTACCGCAGTATTTCGACTCTGTGAGGGGTGGTTTCTGATTTCAGTGCCCATGCGATTGATCCTAATGCACCCTGCAAAGAAGTTGCTATTAGTAAGTAACTGAAGATTGTTCTAAGGGTAGGAGCGAACAGGACAATTGAATTAGTTTCCATTGCAATTTCCGCTGCTCAGGCACTACGGACTGGGCATTATCGTCAAGGCGATTGTTGATATGCTTGGTTACTGCAGGTATCCTCGTCTATATATTCAAGACATCGAGATTATTCCGAGTACAGCAAATATTGACAATTTTGCAAATCACAGGAACTGTAAGTTGCTGTTTTTGCAGCACATTTCTTTTCTGTTACTCCTCCCCTTCCCCTTTCCCCTCCCCTTCCCCCTCCCCCTTCTCCCTTCCCTTCCTCTGATGGTGTTGTTGTTCTGTTGCATTTACAATCATATGTCACTGATTGGTTTTGTTTCGAGTGAAATCATTTTTGTTGTTATTTACCTATCTAGGGTATTTAAAACCTGTTTGTCATATTCTTTTTAGTTTGGGGGATGGGTGTGGGATGAAGAAATGAAAAGATTTGCAGTCACTAGTTTAAGGTAAGATACAGGGATGAGCAATTGGAAATATTTTCTGATTCGCTTTTTTCAACGAACCTCCAGCATTTAAAGGTACATGAATATCTAAAGGCTATTGGTTCAGTTTATTTTAACACTTCTAATTTATGTTACTTTAAATTCTATTAAGAAGTCCAATGCTGTTTTTTGCAAGTTGTTCTTCACAAGTATTTCTATCACAAAGCACATTGAAGATGTGTGGGTATGCTTCTCCTTCAATAGGTTTTCTGGCTAGAAATTAGCATCACTGGTGTCTCGGTCGTGTAGCTAATCAAATAAGTATGGAATCATTAGTTTTGTGGCTCTTAAACGCTCATCAACAGATTTACCATTTTATTATCTTTGAATATTTATTTGTTCAGAACAGTTTGATTATCTCACTGTTTACTTATGTTTTGATTAATAGTAAACAGGGTATGTATAGCTATATGAGTCGGCAAGCTACAGTACTGTACGTGATATATACAACACATGTGAAATTAAATTATACGTAGGTGAGACAAATAAAAACAATTTGTCTACACATCTTCATATCAAAGGGCTTGACTAAATTAAAGTCAGTGACTGTGACTTGAGTAAGAAGTTGTAAAGTTCTTCACTGCGTATAGATAATACAGCGTTTCAAGTCCGTGACTGTGACTTGAGTAAGAAGTTGTAAAGTTCTTCATTACATAGAGATAATACAGTGTTTCAAGACAGTGATTGTGACTTGAATCAGAAGTTGTAAAGTTCATCATTGTATATAGATAATATAGTGATTGGAGTCTGTGACTTGAGTAAGAAGTTTTAAAGTTCTTCACTGCATAGAGATAATACAGTGATTCAAGTCTGTGACTTGAGTAAGAAGTTTTAAAGTTCTTCATTGCATAGAGATGATACTTTGATTCAAGTCAGTGACTGTGACTTGAGTAAGACGTTGTAAAGTTCCTCACTGCATATATGATACTTTGATTCAAGTCAGTGACTGTGACTTGAGTAAGAAGTTTGTAAAGTTCGATATAGATGATACCTTGATTCAAGTCAGTAACTGTGACTTGAATAAGAAGTTGTAAAGTTCTTCATTGCATATAGATATAATAGTGATTCAAGTCAGTGACTGTGACTTGAGTAAGAAGTTGTCAAGTTCTTCACTGCATAGAAATAATACAGTGATTCAAGTCTGTGACTTGAGTAACTAGTTGTTAAGTTCTTTATTGCATAGAGGTAATACAGTGTTTCAAGTCTGTGACTGTGACTTGAGTAAGAAGTTTTTAAAGTTCTTCACTGCGTATAGATAATACAGTGTTTCAAGTCAGTGACTGCTACTTGAGTAAGGAAAAATGACTGGTATACAGTGACTTGAATCGACCTTAAAAGTGATGTGATTTGTTATGCAAGTCCTGTTTGTTAGTGCTTTATGTCTTTGGCACTGCATAATTACAAACATGATACTTAACCTGCTTGTGTTTGAGTCTGTTACACACTCACACACATGCACCCTCCCCACGCCCCCCTCCCTCCCTCAGAACTGCAAGTTGTACATGGCTGTTGGAATCACAAAACAATTTATTTCCCATTGATAACATACTCTGTAAATTAATGAGAGTTTAAGTAAGACATTCAACTTAATTTCTGTACTTTTATCAAAGCAGAAATGATCAGTTTTGAGTTTTCCATTTTGTTGCTGAGTTATATAGTTTGATGCTAAAAGTACAATATCTTCATAAAATGCACAGCTACTGTATTAGAATCCATCATTATACAGTGACAAATTAGTTACTTTCCACCAAGAGGCAAACTTTCATGCTTCAAAGAATGTATGCTTCCACATACAATAGCTGTCAATATCCCCAGAGCTGGTCTCCATACAGAGTACATGTGTATACGTCATTGAGGTGTAAACAGCGATCATCTTTAAACTTTATGGTCTTGGCTTTTCAAGTAGTAAAATACTTTGCTAAATTGTTTATATTTAAAACAAACCATAAAAAGAAACCAAAGCAGCATTTGGTATTATGACCAGAGTGATGTATGGTAGCTGCTGCGAATTAAACTTGTTGGTGCAATTATATATGACACAATTTAGTCTGCTAATTCCTTGCCTGTGGAACCCACACTGCACATTTATACTGCCGTTCCAACATGCTAGTGGTATGAATTAGTTCGTTAAAACGACGCACAAGTCCATATTGTGACATCTAATTGTTACAAAGTCCACGAAAAAGAGAAACCGGGTGAAAGGTTAAAGTTTGCATTGAGCCAGACTTTTCCACAGGATAACTCGATACAAAGAGTTTTACCAGGTAATTTACAGTGAGGTAATTGGGGATTGGAATATATAGCAAATAGTTCTTACAGTATTATTATTGTCACCCCTGTACTTATAACATTAACTAAAATCTCTACATGAATGCATGATTTATTTATAGATTCATCTGGTGTATTTTTAGTTTAAAGGGTGTGAAGACTCGCGCACAAAGAAACGGCTCATGCTGGTAATCTGACCTAGTTTCGAATGAGGTGTAACAGAAGTGTTAGACACCACCATCGATCCCAATAAATACACACACAGCTTGCTACCGTCGGTAATTAGACACTAATGTACAGTCAATACATACAGCTACGGTCAATACCCACCACACTGTACATCTAGCAGCAATGGACATCTCAGGTCTAGATAAATGATAACAAGGTACCACGTTTCATTACTGTCTGCATTTTGTAGCGACAAGAAAAAGACTTCACTTGCAAGCGACGGAAATGTAACTTTTTCAGAGCGCGGCACGCGGTTTGGGCCTGCAGTAGTCTTCAATACCTTTCCAACTAAAGTCTTTCATGAAACGTGTGATATTTGTAGTGAAAAAGAGAATGGCAAGATTTGGCTCAGGTTGACCTATCCTCAATATCATCGTGTGTACTTAGTCGCCGGTCTCGAGCCTGTAGTATAGCCAGCTGGGAGAATTTTTCCATGCTGTTGCTTGTTTTCTAGCATATCATCTTTCAAAATACCAGTTCATAATGATAGTATGAACAGGTTTGCACAATTTATCCAATGAAAACAGAATTCATGCTGATCATACTGTCAGTATGAGTGCTTTGAAGTAAGATATGAAAGAAGAGTATTTAGAAAATTGTCCTAAATGGGTGGCTGTTGAAAAAACAACATATGCATGTCAAATGGTATGTACAGTATTGTATGTTGCATGTGCCGAATAAATGACTCTTGAGGTTAATTAAGACTGAGTGACCACAATCAGTAACATAGTATGCTAAAATAGATATAGATATAGATGTATATATTGAGAACGTAATGAGAAGGAAAATCCAGAACAGTGAAAAAACTTCCAGCCTCCACAGGGATTCGAACCCGGGCCTCCCGCTTTATATGCGGACACCCTAACCACTAGGCTATGGACGCTGATTGTATGTCCAGAGGTTTGAAACGGGTAAGGAAGGTCGTAATTCCACTGAAGGCGTTTGTCACCAGTATCGAACAATACTAGTTCTGTTTTGGTCACATATTTGCCTTACTCTAGAGATCAAGCATGATTCTATACTGTACATACAAAAATAGATATATATTTACATCAGCTGGCCAGTATCTGAGATGGAATGATGTATGTATAGAATAATTCATCATGTTTTACGGTGGATAATGTTACTGTTTATGCTGTATGAAGTGTTCCACAGTGCTGGTATAGTATCACAACTACACATTAGTATTATAGTCACAACTCTTCATGTCATATATGACAAGGCTTATGTTAATGTTCACAAGTGATTATAACTTCAAAGGACAGAAATGCTGTTGTTCACAGCTGGTGAATTTTCTAGTCATTCAGCTGTTTACTGATAATTGTGACTGTATGTTGAGCTGAGACAATCTCAGTAGGTTTTTCAAATAAAGCTTTTCCTACCTGCCATGGAGGTGCCATCAACCTCATTATTGTACCAAGGAGGTACCTCCTTGATTATACTAAATGAAAGTGTAAAGGAATTTGAGACAGACTCATTTCATATGTGGTTGCTCATTTTGTTGAAGTAAGTTGCATTACAAGATTAATCAACGTGCCGTTTTAATCGCATGTAAAAAGATATACATAATTGAACTGGATATATGAATGAAATTTATAGTGTAATGGCACTCTTTGAATCAACCTGATGGGCCTAGATCAAATGTGATATCAAACACAACCGCTGAGCCTCTAATGTATAAAGTACAACTGGATCATATCTGGATCAGATCTAGAGCTATAGTATATACTGTATATATACAATACAACATTTACGCTGCAGAGTTTGGAATGTTATATCCCAAGTGATGAGGTGGGATCACTACAGGTATACATGTAAAACATGCATCAGAGAACACCAAAATGAGTCCTTAATTGAGACCAAAACAAGTCTAGTCTTTGCGTATGGTGAACACATCTATTTAGCTTGTACATGTCTCATGTATAAGTCTTACCCCAATAAAATGTAGACTGCCTATAACTCCCTGTGAAAATTTGTTCAATATATTTACATTCTAATGCGGGTTATGTGCTCATCTGTAACATACTTTGGGTTATTTAATACATTCCTCTCTTACTTGACTTGACGGGATCTACTATGATACTTTCCCATCTTGGTTGTTTTGTGCGACTGAACTACTTGAACTTAACACAAGAAACAATAAGTCATGTTTCCATGATACATTTAAATTAATACAAGTAATACAAGTTCATTAAGTAATACAATCAACAGACTTTGCTGTTTGCACAACCTTAAGAGAAAGTCCATGTTGTTTTCTTCAAGATAAGATCAATAGGGAATTTCAAAACTGGCCACCTCCTCTTCCTCCTCCTCCTCCTCCTGCTCCTCCTCCTCCTCCTCCTGCTCCTCCTCCTCACTGGCTATATACTGTAATATGAAGTCCCCTTGATCAGTGTAATCTGTCTAAGATGCATCAACTCTTCACAAATTGACAGACTTTTTTGTTTAATACATGAGTATGAATACCAACCCAGTGAATTTTCTTACCTTGACATATGGTCACACAAAACATAAGTAAATTTCATACCCTTTCATTCGGTAATGCTTCAGTGAACCTCTTATTCGTGTGGATGCATCTAAGCAGTCTTTGTCTGCACATGTTCAGTAATTTTGAAGGTCGGTCCTCTCCCTTCATTCTTTCAAATGTCAGTGAGATGTTCAGGTCCTTGGAGATTTTGTAGGATATATATGAGTTTCCTAATTTATCAACTGAGAAATTGGTAGTTCTGCAATGGTGGGTTACTTGCTTTTGTTTTGCTCGAGTAATAGGCAGTCGCCATGGAGATGTGGCATGTATCCCATCATTCATGCTTGCAAGAATGATCTCTTTGGATTATATTTCTTCATTTTAATAGACAAGATTGATGGCTGTCCAATTAAACAATCAGGACTGTCAATCAAAATGGGACTTCACTGCCGTCCTTCTCCCTTGGATGTTGTAATGACGTAGGCCAATCAGATTGAAGCAAAACTGAATATTCATCATCTATGAATTAATTATAAATACATATGTGGGATATTATACAAATAATGAATGGTTATGAGTGCAATAGTGCAAATATTTCATGAGTTGAAAGATGGAATGTTCCATTCAACGAGGCGCAGCCGAGTTGAATGGAACAAATTACATCTTTCAACGAATGAAATATTTGCACTATTGCACGAATGGAAACCATTCATTATTTGTTTTATACAACACCTTCAAATTTGGATATAATTGGATGTAAAATGTACTCATGCAACAGATTGTTTTGAACAGACAGGTTTCTCTGCTCTCTTACCATTGAAAAAAGTGCTATCAAAAAAGTATAATGCACGGTTCTAGTTCATAGCGTGCAATAGAGCGGATTTTGCATGCAATCGACGAGCAATTGACCAATCAAATGGCCGGAATATAATTAGGTGTTGTATAATGGCTTATATATAACATTTTTCATTTGTAGTGTCCTACTTTCATAGTAATAGAAAACTGAGAGGTAAACTAACCCAGAACTTCAATAAGGTACTGATAGTTGTTAATATGTCATTGACATATTCTAGTCATGTTGGTGTTATTATTTAATTTTTATTATGGTAATTATCAGGTACTAACTATAGCAGTGAAAAAAAACCCATATCATTATTCATATAAGTAATTTTAATAGTTACTTGAATGAATCTGGCAGGAAGTAGATCACAGTTATGTCATTGTAGTGAATGGCCTTCTCAAATGTTTTAACCTAAAATGACTCATCAATATTGGATGAATACTGTAAAAATTGAATTCTTGGCAATTGTGAAACTATATTAATATTAGGTTCCATGAAAAGCTTTCTTTGTAATGTCAGCTATGAAGGGAGTACTTCTGCACTGATTGTACTCATCGAGCCACCAATACATGTTGCTAATTAGGACAACCTTTTATACCCTTGCACCCTCCCAATGCAGTACCCGCAGCCATTCTTACCTTAACGTATATGTATGACATACTGGGTTCATCTTTGATCACATTGTAATCTACGGATTTTTCGATATTTGTGTCTTAATAGTATATCCTGATTAATATAAATGACAGAATAGTATTATGTTATTGAATCATGAATATGCATATATACGTCACTACGTCTCTTACCTGTCACCTCGTAACTACTGTACTCTTGTTATTATATACCATCCATGTATAATATCCTACCACCACCCCTTTTCCCTTCCCTCCCCACCCCCCCCCCCATTGTATAGGTACAAACAACATTTAAAATATCCAGCATGCAAAAGCGTAACTGAGAACATTGCAATCTTTCATTCATGCAGAAACTGTGTCAATCTGATGATCCTCATCACATGTTATAAAGTTTGCTCTTTGAAACAGCAAATTCCTTTTTTTCATTTCAAGTAATACAAAAAAACCTGTGGCAATGTCTCGTTGCATAGAAACAGGGTAATGTAATAACGGTTAATAAAAAAAAAAACCCAGTTCACATGGCCGATGTAATTTGCTGACAAAAGTTCATGCTGGTAAGATATAATTGTCAAGCCTTTTAAAGAATGACTACCCTGGAGAATAATGATGTTAGAAGGAACATTTCACTTAGTGACTCATATCTTACAATATATCTCTCTTTACATTTACAAATATTCATGTGATGAAAATGTGACGTTTCAAAAAATATCATTTAGTCTTGAAATAGTTTCTCCCTTTTACTAAGTACTGATTCATTTCTGTTCAAAGGAAAATGGGCACACCAAAAAATGTTAAATTATCCTATTACCATAGAAACGGAAATGAAACTGTTTTAGCAAAATTTAGTTATTAAGTGTGAAAATGGTTACCCAGTCTGTTCACCTGTACATTTGTTGCCTTAATTTATTGGGCCAAAATTATAGTAAAATCAACTAATAATGTTACAATTTACAACAAAACAACAGTATAGGCAGTAACATGTGGGAGATGCATCTTTCAAACTGATTTTCTAAGCAGGTCCTTTGTAAGTTTTCAAGCAATATCTGTCCATTTTACCTTCAAAATCACTGCTTAAAAAACACTGCAAAGCTTACAGTACGTATTTAACTGTTCAAAATTTGTCATTAATTTATTACTAACATGTAAACTCATGTATTTCCTTTTATCACTATGGTTACCACACTGTTTACAATTAACGGGAATACTCTGGCTGACTATATGTGCCTAATGAAACAATATTTTTTAATATTTTTTTTTTTTATTTCACCTCAGGAAGTATTTAATATTATTTGTGCCTGAATGGACTAGAATAGTAACTGTAGATGGAAATCAATTCACATTTATTTGTTATATCTGAGTGAAAAATAATCCATATTTTAATAAATCCAAGGACTATTTTCTTTTTCATATTTGACTCGGCAGTCTCACAGAGTTAACATGATAACTCTTGTATAATGCTGACATTTGACTATTCATATAATGTGTGGCATTATATAATGCAAATATAATAACAACCATGTATCAGTGATTTTAATCAATATATTATATTAAAGTATTATGCGGAAAAATGCAAAATCAAAAATTTGTGCATCGCTTCTAAAGTAGACATAACTAATTTATGGAACATATTGGCCTTGAAATATTTAGGTATAAGGGAAGGGGATACTCCTCCCCCTCTCCCTCTCCTCTCCTCCTCTCCTCCTTACCCTCCCCTCTCCCCTCCCTTATCCTCTGTTTCCTATGACAGTCCAAGACTGTTGTTACCAATTTATTGAACCTCTTATTATTCCCTGTTTAGACTCACTGTGAATAATTCAGTAAAAGTGAATATTAAGTTTGTGGGTTTTGTAGTTTGTGTTTACATGCAATTGTGATTGTTCATGTTTAAATGTTAAATGCACATGTCAGAGTAAAAGGGAGGCTGGTCACGTGACCATCTATTTATAGACCAGATCTGTCATGAGTTGATTCCAGGCACGCTGTACAAAAAGTGCTGCACACTAATCAAATTGAGTTGAGAGCAGTGTATTCCATACATACTGTATGTTTCCATAAGTGAAATTGATTTCATTTTCATTTAATGAATTACCATGGGTCATATGGATTGTTTTATCAATATGTTAAAAATATCATTTTAGTTTTGTAATGATTTTTCTTTTTAGTCAAATGATTAGATATATTTTTGTGCAAATACCTTTTTCCAGGAATCACAGAAATAATGAATTGTTATTGATACAATGGGCAGTAAACTCTCCAACCTTGAAAAGATCAATCAATACTTTATAATTGCTGTTTCATTTTCTGATGACCCTTCTGCCAGCCTTCCTATAAAATTATAAGTGGACTTTGTGTAAATATGAGACTCAAGGACGCTTGGTTATTTTTTCTTTTTCAATAATCTCCCGTCCTGTTTTCCTTTTTTGAAATTTAAAGTGAAAGGTTTCAGATCTTATAGTGGCGCCATGGCAACACAGGTTTACAAAATGGCAGCTCCCAGCTAGATTTGACTTCTTAGGATGTCTCCCAAACGAAACAAGATATTTCTTAGCTGTTTGAGGGAGTTCTTCTTCAAAAGATCTCTATCAAATAAGCCAAAGATGATGGTTAGGTTTGTGTCTCCTTTTAAGTTTTACCTACTTTAGTTAAGTGGGCATTCGGCAAAAGCAAAGAGGATTTTGTGAGTTTCTCTTCAGTCCTGTTGTCATGTGGAATGTTACATCAAAATCCTTTTAAGTAGCTCCATTGATTATGAATAGTACTGAAAAACTTGTGAAGATTCCTCTAATTTAGCGTCGCCACACATCCATAGTGCAGCCATTTTTACTGCATGCATTCATACTCACAGGGCAGTGTTGGAAACTTTAATGAAAATCCACAAGGTAGAAATTCACCATTGTGGTCTACTGCCCTCAGTTTCAATCTACCATCCACACTGATTTGGTTTACTGATTAAATGTACTTAAAAGAATAGCCCAGGTCAAAATTCTTTTTGATATATTAAAGAGGAACATCATCTAAGCATTCTAGTGAAATTTGCATTCAATTCCTATTTACCGTTTGTGAGATATTAACAGTTGAAGTTATCTGATATTCTACCAAAAGTGAACTTGAAGCAAACAGGTGTGATGTCATAGTTGCACACTGACAAATAATGTTTAATGTTTCAAATCAATTTGTTGTAACAAAATTTGTACATGTGGAGTATTCCTTGGTCACCATTTGCTCTAAACAGCCCAAGAATTATTTCAATACAAGATGGAATTGAGTGAAGTATTTACATTTTGAACCAATTTTGGCACCGATAAATTTTTTTTAAAAATAATGCCAAAATCACCTCCAAAATTTAATAGTTTGTGTGCATCATGACCAAATTACCATATTGTGAATTTATATGCATATTTATTCATTTTCTCTGAGATCTCGTCTGGCTTTGTTCAGTTCAAGCACATAAAGTTGCCCTCTTTTCTTTTCAACATGAGTTTCTACAACACCTTTCAAAATATGCTTGAAGTGGCTATATAAATTCAGAGCAAATCATGCTATTATGAGCCCAGCTCCCGAGAAAGTGTTGCATGGTTGCTACGGCAACGGTTTGGAGTTAAGGAGGAGCCAGCCGAAGAGAGTTTGTGATGCTCAGAGCAATTATTGGTCGCAATTACCAACCGTTCCTTGCAAGTCTGTGTGTTTAATAATAGGATCACAGTTGCATATTAAATCGCAGTTTGGCAAATTCAAAATTTGGAGAGCTTCTCGCTGCCGAGCGATCGATTCGGCTTTCTCCTTTCTTTTTTTTCCTCTCTTTTTCCTGTACTTCTTCCATAAAAAGTGTTCTCTGAGGTAATAGAGCCTAGCTGTCACAATTATAGGAGTTCATGTGTGAGTCAGGATATAAGCATACACTCATGCCTTCCTGCACATTGTAGACTGCTGTGCACATCATTTTGTAGTAAAGGGTCAAGGGATATAAAACATAATCCCGGTTTAAGAAACCAAAGCAGCTTAATAAAGCTTCGGTATCAATGATCACATCCAGGTTACAGTCAACAGTTGGATTAATTTATTTTTGCGGTGCTAAGAAAAGCTTAATTTTTTCCGAATTGTCTGTGGATTTCTATTTGGATGGAAACTTTTCAGCAAATATGCCTACGGTAGGATAAAGGCTTTTATTTTGTATATTGGAGATTTTGAAGAAAAAATTTTCAAAGAGGATTCTACCCCTGGGATTGTACCATTAGATTTTGTTCCCTGCCTGATATGACATGGTAAGTAATTTGCGTAAGTGCATAGTTTTTGAAGACTTGATTGAGAGAAAGACTCACTAATGTTACCGTTTAACAAACAAATTTGTTAAGAAAAATAACAAGGAAAAGCAAAATTGTTTGCGTGTGTTTTGGGTAGTTATAACACTATGGGACATTTGAAGTTGCTATATTGTAAGTTAATATATTGTATGTTAAATCGATAAAAAAAAATCTGTAGCATTGGTATCAAATATTTGTGGTATCAAATATTTGTAATCTCAGCTAAGATTGTTTTCAATTTTGTGATCTAATATGATTTCTTGGTATCATAGCAGAGAGTGAGATCATGTAGAGAGAGATTACCAAATTGCTGAAAACATTGAATATTGAAAATTAGATGGATGGGTAAAATCAACTGCAGGTAAAAGATATTTTTTATTTAGGATTATGATGTTTGTTTACTATAGACTTTTTCAGTATTAGTAATATTTCTTTTGTGTCTTGGATAAGAATTTCAGTAATATGTATGTGACGCCTTTTATTGTGTGCATCCATTCATATCATTTGTTCTCCACTGTCATGTGATAATTACCAGTGGCTTACGGATATGGTTAATAATTATCCTGGAATTTTTGGCTTTGAGAAAGCAGGGAATTGGTGTACTGTATTTAACTTAAACCTCCGCAGATGTTAAGGTGGACCATGGAGCTTTTAGAGGTATCATCTCCATTTGGTGGAAACGTGTGGTTTATGGATGAGGTCCTTATATGAGTTTTTAGTCACCAACAAGTGTTAGTATATTTCAATACATACTAAGTTGTGTGACCTGAACTGTATCTATGAGAATTAACAATGAAAAACATGTCATTATGTCGTCATGGATGTATGTAGTGACAGCTTGCCAGAACTACAGGAACTATTGATATGCCATGTTACGTATGTTAGTAGATGTAGCCAACTTTCAGCATTAATCTGTATTTTTTGTTTTGTTTTTTTGGTAATGTCTGCAAAACTGTGGATATATCAGACAAATTAATGCTAATATTCAGACAGATCATAGCCTGCATCTCGTTGGAGGCGTGTGAGTCTGTGCGTTGGTCTGTACGTGCTGATTACATTTGATAATAGGTGTAATCCATAAACTCTCATACTGTAATGTTTATTTATTTTCTTTTATCAGGGGAGATGGATGAAGGCCAAATAGTTTTCCTGGCCTTGTACTCATGTACTTGTACGTTTAACGAGGTCATTCGTTAATTAAGACAGAACCTCAGCCAGCAAGTCCGGTTGAAATATTAATCTCCGAGGTCTCCTTGATCTAGGTTTATGAATAAATAAATATTTATTCAGCACGTCCCTCCATAATTTATCATTTATTTATGTATAGCGTAAACAGCGATCTTACATTTGCCTGAATCTCTACAAGGTCGTTGTTTGCTGTGTTGGTTATTGTAGCTAGCTTCTCTACAAATTAAACCAAAGATATAAAATAAATAAACTGAGGGTGGGAATTAAAGCAAGGAAATGATTTCAGATAAGGAAGTGTTCAAAAGTATTCTTGGCTTTGTAAAAAGATATCACTGGACTAATATATCAAGCGTCAGTGGCGGAGCGTCCATGCAGTCAGGAGGGGGGGATGCCCCCCCCTGACGGACTCAAATGGACTGCTGGCGCCCTTTTCAGCTCTTTACCACTTTTTACTTATTCGGGATAATTGACTTTTTTATTGTGCTCTCATCTACCTATTGACATTTGTCACATCTTGTTGGTGTAATTTGGCGATGACACCTATTTATTCTTCGTTTACCTGCAAATTAGCCAGGCCCGGCGATCTAGGGAGTATCTTTACTCAACAAATTTCTGTACGCTGCGCTACTGTACGCGCCAACCTGTGGTGGCGCTCCGCTTAGATAGTGTCGAAAGCGCCCCTACAGACCATTCTCGCCCCTCCTGACCAATACCCCTAGCTCTGCCACTGTCAAGCGTATTTTTGGACCTGCGACTGATTATGTCAGAGGTAAACAAAATAAAGAGGTCGATAATGGAATACCAAGTGCGACTGTTTTTGTCCACAATTGAAACAATTTTTATACAAGTTCAAGTTTTGTTCCTCTTCCCTGCCTGATAAATAGTTGCCCACATGCATCTCTCTAAAGAGTAAATTTATACATCGATGTAGCCATAATCCAGTACATTGAATCTACAGGGTAACTTACTCCATGCCAAGCTAAAAACCTGTGAAACACCTGTAGCATGGTTAAATGTAAATCAATACTCTATATACATGACAAGAACCAGGCGCGTAGCGAGGAATTTGCCAAGGTGGTGGGGGGGGGGGCAAAACTGTAGGGAAACTATTAGAGCCGTAGATTCGGCACTGGAAGCGTAGCGTCACCATGAGTTGGCGCAAAGCGTACAAAAAAATTTTGACCGAAAATGCCTCCCAGATCGCTGGAAATGGCACTTCCCAGGCCTTGTAAGTTGCATCTAAGCATTTTCTATTTTGAAATTACTAGCGATATCATAAAAACATACACACAAAATTTTCTCAAGGGGGGGCGGTTGCCCCCTTTGCCCCCTTCGCCCCCCCTTCGCTATGCGCCTGATGAGAGCATATAGTTAAGGATAACAGCTAGCTGCATCGCTGCAGTCTGTCAGGAGTTTGAGATAGCTTCCAGAATCATACTTCTGTAGTATTGCATGTATAGTACAATGAGGATATAGAACTGCAAAAGAGAAGTATACAGCTGTATGTTAAAGATTGAAAGTTTGCCCAATTATATCAATTAAATAATATAGAGTTTATCCAAGACTCTGATCTTCTGTTAAACTGTTGTCTGGCTAATATGAACTGGTATAAAACTTGGATGATTTCCATATTTTTTTTCTTCACGAAAGAGAAGTTAAAATGATAATGTGTTATTTAAAGTACATTAATGTAATATGCTGACGATAAGTGACACAGTCAGATTAAAGTCTTTCATCTTCATTTAAAGGTATGCTGTATTGGCCCCAAATATGCTAGATATTCAAATATGGTCACCTTTGGTCAAAATTCTTAAACTGATTTTATTACAACCTTCGAGGAAATTTTTCTCACTGGGACATTCAGTCATCTTGTGTGTTCCTTAAAAATTGTCTGAGAACAATTTGGAGAGTGAAGGCCTCCAGGAAAGTACTTTTTGAAAACTTCTAGCAATTACAGCATGCTATAATTTGGGGCCTATACTGACTACTTTTAAACAATACTTTTTATGCATACATATTCACACACACACATACTTATGTTCTTAGGAAGAACTAATTCCCAAATAGAGACAGCACCTCTATATTAAATTTTTTTCTTCAACATTCTGTCGGTTACAATTTAATAATGTCCTCAAAGTGACAACCAAGGTGCCCTTGAACTGACTATGTGTGTGCCGCCGAGCAAGGATTCCTGAATTAGTGGCGTCGTCACATGCAGACACACGTACCAGCACATACAAATGTGCACGCACGCACACGCATCTGTCGATTAGTTTGCTGATTGTGTCGTCTCTCATTTTATCGTGGGGCGAATGTAATGAAGATTGATGGTGTTAATAAAGAACACCAATGAAGTGGGTATGTTAAGAGCCAGCGCTCTGAAAGTTTCAAGTCAGTATATGAAGTCAAGGCTATAAAAGGAACTATAATTCAATGAGTAACTTCATCATCAATAAATGTGAAATTCTCACTTCCCACAACCTTTCAAAGCATTTTGGTACAGTGAATTAATGAATGTTTTGAGCTACATAGAAAAATGTACTTGACATGTTTCATAACTGGTCTTCCACCTACAGTACAGTATCTTTCTTTGGGTTCTTTTTCTTTTTCCATTAATTCCATACAATATGCTCCTTATGTAATTTTCTGTAAGATAAAATCAGGTACCAAATTAGTCCTTATGTATATTCATGCCTGCAGCTGCTTCTAAATGAACTCCTTTTTATTAAGATACGAGATTTTTTTATTGTAACCTTAATCCAATACAGACAGTTCTGTGTCCCACAAATTTCAATGTATTTTATTGTATTATTTGCTCTTCGCCACATCTCATCATTGATTCCTGATGAGATTTCCGTGGACTTATTACTGTAACAGATCAATTTTACAGATACTCTTCTAATTCATTACCCGATCGAGTATATATATATA